>CM035605.1:3944044-4111544 GCA_020496755.1 Channa maculata | reverse complement strand
ACACACACACACACACACACACTTTAGATTCCAAATTGAATTCTCCGAGGGCACTTTGGATGGAAGATATTTTTTTAAATACAAAAAATTCCATTTTGTATAGAAGTTAAAATGACAGTTAGTAGAGTAGAATAAAAAGCAAGGTAATAATACAGGTCAATGTACCAGAGGTTTGTCAGGACGAGAAGTGCTGTCACACACACTCTTGGTGCTGAGTCGCCAATAAAGACACTCAAAATAATAAAAGCATTCTTAATTCACCTCTGCCTCAAATGATAGACATTTAAGAAGAGAAACTGTATCCACAATGGAGGAATAACTTGTGTAGTGACTATTGGAAGCTCATTTGTTTAAAAATACAATGGTGCTTTTAAGTTTTTGAACTCTTCTGCAGGCATTTGGACAAAGACCTAAAACTACATAAAGTAAAGTTTTATATTTATTGTGAAAAAGTATTTGAAATAGAATTTTGTGAAGCCGAACCTCCTGGACTCACACCTGCTTGTCATCCCATTGAATGTAACACCTGACTCCGATTCCCCCTTTTAAAAATACAATTATAAATGAATAAATGTATGTTTGTATCATCTGTTTACTTTTGTCTACTTTTCGGACTAATAGCAAACAATACCTGGTCTCGTTTCCAATCATGTTCGTGCAGAAAAAAAAAATCAATTCTAATGGGTTCATAAAGTTTTACGCACCACTGTGTATCTTGGAGCAGGGAAATGTAGGGAGTCCATGTGGCAGAGGCTCAAATGTATGAAAGAGGCATCTGTCTGAGCTATTTATGTGTAGGATGAATGTAACATTATCCCTTTGTTGTTTGTCATCTGGCTGAGACTGACTGGTAGCAGCATAACCTGCAGCGAAATGTACATTTGCTGTTTGTTTACTGGGAAAATCCTATGGGTCCAGTTATGCAGAGACCAAATGTTCTGTGCACAGATAAAAGTGTGACACCAATATTTGTCACACTCATTACATATATAATGAATGATGAAATGATGCTAAGCGATGCTATCGCGTGAACTTAACATATTAGGTGCATTCTCAAAATGAGGATATCTGTAAAAGATAAACTTTCTCAGGGGATGGAAACATTTGTAATGGGCACTTCCACTGAATACCTTTTTTGGACAGAAAATCTATGTAGTGGTATAGATTTTTTGCCGAGCTCAATGAAAATGAGAAAACTCCAAACATCCATTTACCTACTTCCATGTTGCAGCTACATGAAGGTAAAATTTGAGTTTGTAAATGCCTGGAGCGGGAATTGCAGCAGGTGGGTTAGCATGCGAGTCAACAGAAGACCCTGTGCACCAGTATACAGATTACTTTAGGTACCTAATGTGTATCTGTTGAATGCAAATGAGTTGGCGCTGTGACAAAATGTCAGTGTCACAGTATCACTTCAAATGTCTTTCTGCACATTTCTAAACGTCTTACTGCCGAAAACAGTAGACCTTTTACAAACGAAGGAACTTATAGTTCATTCAATTTATTTCATTATTTCTAGTTGTGGAAAGAAAAAGTGGGGGAACTTCAAAGAGGCAACACTGCACCAGGGTGAGATGTCTGAGCACCGTGGAACTTTCATCAGCAGCAGTGGAAGCAGATGTCTGACTGAATACTTGCACAGAACCTAATCTAAACATCATATCTCATTAGAATGTTTCAAATCAGTCATTTGCACTTGGCCACTGAACCTACTGAGCTACTTGTAAAGGTTTAACCCTTCCTCTGAAAAACCCGATATGACGTTCTTAAAGATATTCCACCTCTCACCTGAAAGGCTTCATCAGTTGAAAAAGACTGGCTTTGGGAGTCTCAGGTCTGTATCTTCTGCAGAGTTGTTCTTTCATCAACACATTGAAGGTCGTCACATGTGGATCGTTTAAGGCCTGCAGGAACCCATGGGTCGAAAGCAGTGGACAGAACAGGTGTTGCTGCAGAAGATCAGGTGGGATCCACAGTGAATATAGCTAAGGCCTTGGAAGATGTTCTGATGATTTCCACTGAAGAGTAAAACAATTGTGGGATAACAGTTGTTAGAGGTGGGAGAAAGGATAATCTACACAGTGAAACTCCTGAAATGGTGCAGAGTAGACAGCAATCATGGCAAGACTGGAAGTGGAGCAAAGGCAATCAGCAGTAGATCGGAGAGATTTGTCCTCTTTAGAGTTTGTAGTGTTGTAGGCTTGAACGGATTATGAGACAATGGGCCTGAGGGCACACACATGTTAAAAGACCCCCCACACACACCTGTCATTGCCTGATCTCACTGAATGACCCTGGTCTCTCTCTCGATGTCCTTGCAGCTGTGGTCTGTTTTTGTCCCCGCCTGTTGTTTAAACAAAAAGACTGGTGAATGGCCAAATAGAATAAAATAAACCACCTTCAATGTAATGGGTTTACAGCAATGACAAAAAGCCTGGCATCAGATGTTTTGTCTATGCTTATCTTTTTGACACTTTATCTGTCAAAAAGATTAAGAGGTAAAGAGACATGTGCCCAGAAAACCCCTTATTCACTGAGACGTTGCTTCGCATGTGATTTGTGATTTAATAGCAATACACATGTCTGGAGAAATCTGTTTGCATTTTCAGATGATCAATTTGGCAGAGACTAAATTAACAGATTGATTTAAGGCCGTCAGCAGCCAGACACTGCACTGCGAAACTTCATCCATCAGTGGCCACAATTGCTTTTTTTTTTTTTTTGGCTTGTCACAGGTACGACATACTCCATCAACTTCCACAGAGAAAGTAGTCACACTATCAACAGCACACTGCCCAATACTGGCTGGGATTCACAGTGCACAATGAAAGGTACATTTGAGTCATTAATTATATCAAAATTCACAAAAGAATATTTTTGAACTTTACCATGAAAATGCGGGAATTCCAAGTGCTTCTATTTCTGCAGTGAAACTCAAACACGGGATGATGTGGGGTCAAAGATTTGTCCTCGTGCATTAAATTAGCACCAGCAGCCTCAGGGTGACAATAACGGTTAATTGTTTGGTCCAGGATATTGAACCATCTAAGAATTCAATGGCTGGCTGTGACATTTTGTGCAGCCGTTAATCCTCATGATCCCCAGAAGATGTCCGAATTTGAAACCAGTCCAATACTTTGGTTTACAAGCTAGTATCTCCACATTACTAAAAGTCTTAGCTTTACCTTGTGTTTAGTACAATGTAGCAAATGTCATCATCTGTTGTCATGTTAACCTTAGATTGTGTATGGGGTGAATTTTACCAGCCAAACATTGTATTGGCAGCATTGTAAACCTTTTTTTGTAAGCAGGTTAGAAATCTTGGTGATTTTATACATATAGTGTTTATATTAGATCATTTTGATTTTGATAGCAGCAACACATCTCAAAAAAGTTGGAGCAGGGTGATGTTTACCATTGTGTAGCATCCCCGCTTCTTTTAACAACTGTCTGTAAATGTCTGGAAAGTGAGGAGACCAGTTGCTGGAGTTTTAGGAGAGGAATGTTGTCCCATTTTTGATGCAGGATTCTAGCTGCTCAACAGTCCTGGGCCCTTGTAACTGGATCTTTCATTTTATGATGCACCAAATGTTTTCTATTGGTGAAAGGTCTGGACTGCAGACAGGCCAGTTCAGCACCTGGACTCTTCTCCTTTGAAGCCATGCTGTTGTGATGGATCCAGTATGTGGTTTAGAATGGTTTTGCTGAAATATACAAGGTCTTCCCTGAAAGAGACATTGTCTGGATGGGAGCATATGTTGCTCTAATACCTCTATGTATTTTCAACATTGATGGAGCCTTTCCAGATGTGTAAGCTGCCCAGGCAATAGGCACTAATGCACCCCCATACCATCAGAGATGCAGGCTTTTGAACTCTCCGCTGATAACAAGCTGGATGGTCCTGAATTGATTAATCTGACCACAGAGCAGTTTTCCATTTTGCCTCAGACCATTTAAAATGAGCTTTGGCCCAGAGAACACGGTGGCGTTTCTGCATCGTGTTCACATAAGACTTCTTCTTTGCATGATACAGCTTTAATTTACATTTGTGGATTGCAGAGTGAAGTGTGTTCACAGACACAGATTTCTGCAAGTGTTCCTGAGCCCATGCAGTGATGTCCAGTAGAGAATCAGGCCTGAAGATCACATGCATCCAGTTTTGACCTTCAGCCTTGTCCCTTGTGCACAGAGGTTCGTCCTGATTCTCTGAATCTTTTGATGATATTATATACTGTAGATGGTGGGATCGTCAAAGCCATCGCAATTTTGAGGAACACTTTTATGAATTTGTTCCAAAAATTTTAGTCACAGTTTGTCGCATACATATCTGATGTTGAAACTATGGTTTATGTTTTCTATTGTGAATAAAAGATTGATAAGATTTGCAAATCAGTGCAATCTTTTTAGTTTAGTCTACACACTATATTTTTATATGTATACACACATATATATATCTATCTATATATATATATAGATATATATATATATAGAGAGAGAGAGACCAAACGATTTGTCCTTGTATGTAGACTAAACAGCACCAGTGCAAATCTCTCCGATAGATCACTTTCTGACGTGTGCAGAACACAGCATAATGTGCAGGCACATTATATATCATCAGCAAATTCAGCAACTTATTAACTAGAGAGCAAACAAAGCTTCTACCTTTCAGTGCATGAGGCAGGCAGGTGCAGTGTGACTGACACATTCCTCAGCAGTTCACAGGCTATAGTTTTTGGTTGGCCCCAATGTTGCCGCCCTCACTAAAGTGCTGCTCTAGGCACCGGTCTAGTTTGGTTTATCCAACTTGACTAATTTACAGGGTTTTAAATTGTGCTTTAAATAGTGTTTTAGAGGAACTGACACCCCCAGTCCATCAAGCTGCCGCCAAAATGGAGTAAGTACGTTTAAAAATATCTTTTAGGCTTTTAGAGTTTATGCTTTAGCTTGTGGGCATATTCTCATCTCCGCAAAATGTGGTGTGGCTTGAATTGGTCTGACAGGTTTAGAGCTTCTACAATTTGGAATGATGGATTATCAGTTTAGCCAGATTCCAATAAAACGTCTGGGGTATTAATTGTTTTCTTTCATGAAATTTCCTAATTTAACGACAATGTCAAGATGCAATTTACCTCGTGAGGTGGAGCATGTGTAAACACTGGTAGTGCAGGTTCCAATTGTTCTTTATCATTATCATCATCAAATGCAATTGATATGTGTCACGTTATTTAAGGAAATATGCCATGTGAGCAAATATGCTGTAGCTACTTCCATAGTTATTAGTTTTAAGTTTATACCGTATTGTGTTGCAGTGATAATTGAACAAAATGGCTACTTATCCATTACCAAAACCCACTGACATCTGGCAAATCTAGGGCTTTGTGTTTTCACCCATTTCAAACTATGTGTGTTTTCTATGCAATGTCACATCAGTGCAATCCTATATTATACTTGTTAGCTAATGCGACTACAATTTCTAATCACTAAAGACAATCATAAAAATATCTGTCTGTCTTGGCAAAAAAACAAATGAAATGAGTGACTGAACACAAGGCTGAATTTATTTTAGGGGAATATTAGTTCATGTAGCAACTGTCATGCATCAGTTGTCACAGTGAGTCTGTATTTGCATAAACAAAATACTCCTGACAATTAGACAACTGGCATTTCTCCCTACAGCTATCACTGTGAAACCACTCTCCTTCCAAAAACAATTTGAATACAGTTTCTTATGTATCACAGGCTAATAAATCTTAAAATGTAATGAAGCTCGAATAAACTAAGAAAACAAAATTGCTTGTTACAAACTCCATTACTAGACAAGTTGAGACATTGTGTAAAATGCAAAATAAAAAGAATGGAATGATTTGCAAATCATTTGAAATCTATTTTTTTTTTGGAAATAGTAAAAAGTCAACATATCAGTTGTTGAAACAGAGAACTTCGGTTGTTTGATTTTAGCTCACAAAAGGAGTCAGAATTTTGTAGTGGAAATCACCGCATGGGTTCAGGAGCAGTTTGGCCTCAGAGCAGTTGGCTATGTTCCTGGATCTTGATTATATATGGTTGTTTCTTTGCATGGTAACTGACATTTGTGGATGCAGAGACAAATAATTTAAAATGGACTGAGGTCACATGGAAAACTGTCCTGTGGTCCGACAAGTCAAAATTTGAAATTCTCTTTGGAAATCATGGGTACTATGGAATCCATGCCAAACAGGAGAGAAACTGTTTCTGTCTTTTTCAGGGAAGGCCCTGCTTATTTCAGCAATGCAGCACAGTTTTAAAAATATTCTATCTGAAAATTTGTATATCTTTAAATAAACATTTTTTTTTTTTTACTTTCAACATTTGATATGTCTTTGTGCTATTTATAATAAAATTGTATATAATGTCCCAACTTTTGTTTTGACACTTTCTTGTTTGCACTAGAATTGAAGTACAAGTACAACTTATTTTAAAAACAATATTATTCTCCAAGCATATCGGAAGTAGAAAATGAACCAGTTTTTATGTGTAGGTAGGTGACTGGCCAAGTTATGTGATACAGGATGAATTCAGCACATGGGGTTACACTGGCTTAAACTGTGCAGTGAGGGTTGACTGGCACTTACATCCATTGAAAAATTACACTTGAACTGCTTTGGAGCTTTAAAGGTAGATTTCAGCATCTTCACATAGAAGATTTACATAGTTGATACTAAGGTGAGACCAGATTAGATTAGACCATACAAATGACAATAGCCCACCAATAACCTGACTTTGAGATACTGTACAAAATCCTGCTTTCTGTTATTTAGGTTTATGCCCTTCTACTGTCCACAGCTGCTATAACAGTCTTCTCTGTTGCTACGATCACCTGAGCATGTTAATTTCTCATACCATGCCAGCTCTATTCTCTACCATACTGTATTTCACAGTGACAGAAGTTGCGTAGCAGTATGACAGAAATGCTCAGTCAAATGACGTGTGGCGAATGAAGTGGTGCCAGAAGCTGGTCAAGATGAGACAGGGGAGACTGGCATTGTGGGAAACTGAGTGAGATGAAGATGAGAATGGCGAAATGCACCAATGGAGGAGACCACCTATTGTAGCTGCTACTGCACAGTGCAGCTCGGTCCTGGCAGAGCTATTACCCAAGTTACTCAAGTAAGACCCCCTCAGCAGCTAAGTAGCTTCATGCAGAGCTCTTATGAGCAGGACTTCTGGCAGGATGCCATGTTTAAATATGCATTTCCTGGTTAGATAGGTATTGTTTTGGGGGATTCTATTGAAACTGAAACATTTTACCCAATGAGAATTTGCTTTAAACATTTTCTCCCTGACTTAGATGTTTTGCTTGCTTTTTACCGCAAGTCTTTTTGGCTGAAACCCCAAAGACTAAATGTAAAAGTTCTTAAATGCAAATATATAAGATAATTATACATTCCCAAATAAAAACTCTTCCAAATTCCATATGCAAACTGTGTACTGTAATGCCATAAACCTTCCTCTAGAAAGATTCTTCATTGTCAACATTTCCAGAAAAGTTGGGATGCAGTATAAATGTAGTTAAAAACACAAATGCAATAATTTGCAAATCTTCTGAAAACTATTTTTGATGGAAAATATATGTGTTCATCATCAAAATCTCTGTAGACAAGAGACAAAATCAATACTGAATGGTTGTGATCTTCAGGCCCTCGGGCAGCAATTAGATGCTTTGGAAAAGCCTGTGAATGCAATATGTGTTTCTTTACCAAAACAATACCTGTTTACAATAAACAGCCTAAATGTCAAAATGTCTTTAGTGCAGCATTTCTGTAGTACCTCAGAGTAAATGCTGACATCAAGAGACGGGTAAAAGTTCAATACCGTTTCAGTTTACTGCACACAGCTATAACTCACAGGAGAACTTACAGTCTTTCTGAATATTTAGGCAGAATCAGACAGGGTCTTACAACCAAGACAAAATCGTGAGGTTGTGTCCCAGAAATGGAGCTTATTACTTAAAATATAGCCACAGATAGAATCTATAGTTTTGGTTGGCCCCAATGTTGCCGCCTCACTAAAGTGCTGCTCTAGGCACCGGTCTAGTTTGGTTTATCCAACTTGACTAATTTACAGGGTTTTTAATTGTGCTTTAAATAGTGTTTTAGAGGAACTGACACCCCCAGTCCATCAAGCTGCCGCCAAAATGGAGTAAGTACGTTTAAAAATATCTTTTAGGCTTTTAGAGTTTATGCTTTAGCTTGTGGGCATATTCTCATCTCCGCAAAATGTGGTGTGGCTTGAATTGGTCTGACAGGTTTAGAGCTTCTACAATTTGGAATGATGGATTATCAGTTTAGCAAGAGTCCAATAAAACGTCTGGGGTATTAATTGTTTTCTTTCATGAAATTTCCTAATTTAACGACAATGTCAAGATGCAATTTACCTCGTGAGGTGGAGCATGTGTAAACACTGGTAGTGCAGGTTCCAATTGTTCTTTATCATTATCATCATCAAATGCAATTGATATGTGTCACGTTATTTAAGGAAATATGCCATGTGAGCAAATATGCTGTAGCTACTTCCATAATGCCCTTCACTGGCAGTTATGAGTTATTAGTTTTAAGTTTATACCGTATTGTGTTGCAGTGATAATTGAACAAAATGGCTACTTATCCATTACCAAAACCCACTGACATCTGGCAAATCTAGAGCTTTGTGTTTTCACCCATTTCAAACTATGTGTGTTTTCTATGCAATGTCACATCAGTGCAATCCTATATTATACTTGTTAGCTAATGCGACTACAATTTCTAATCACTAAAGACAATCATAAAAATATCTGTCTGTCTTGGCAAAAAAACAAATGAAATGAGTGACTGAACACAAGGCTGAATTTATTTTAGGGGAATATTAGTTCATGTAGCAACTGTCATGCATCAGTTGTCACAGTGAGTCTGTATTTGCATAAACAAAATACTCCTGACAATTAGACAACTGGCATTTCTCCTACAGCTATCACTGTGAAACCACTCTCCTTCCAAAAACAACAAAACAATACCTGTTTACAATAAACAGCCTAAATGTCAAAATGTCTTTAGTGCAGCATTTCTGTAGTACCTCAGAGTAAATGCTGACATCAAGAGACGGGTAAAAGTTCAATACCGTTTCAGTTTACTGCACACAGCTATAACTCACAGGAGAACTTACAGTCTTTCTGAATATTTAGGCAGAATCAGACAGGGTCTTACAACCAAGACAAAATCGTGAGGTTGTGTCCCAGAAATGGAGCTTATTACTTAAAATATAGCCACAGATAGAATTCTGTTTCACTCCTTTTGTGATTTGAATTTTGGTCGAATTCCCCTTTACAAACTTTTGGCATCATTTAAATCCATAAAAAAGTGTAATACCATCGGAGTGTGTTTGCACGTCCATCTACAAAAGTCTGGGCCAGCTAATGCCGCCTATTCGTTGTCAGTGGAAAGCCAGCCATGCTGCTGAGTGCCGCTGTGCCTCAGATGGAACAGGAGAATAGCATAGCGACAGGAGATAACTGAAAAAAGGAATTTTATCTGAATATGCTCTAATGCTATTCAGCTGCAGCTGAGTGTGAGCCAATCATGCACATTTTGGTTCCAGCTCAAACCAAAGTCCGTTTACTACCTGGCATGCTGGGTATTAGAAACTGGAAAAATAAAAAGTAAGGATGTTGTGGAGTTACAATTACTAAATGTTATGTAACATTATGAGAAAAAAAAAAAACCCAGAATGACTTTGCTGGTGTTTGGCAGTGGCACAAAGTCCGAAAACAATGTGCTCAGCACAAACTTCCTGCAGAACTGCAGATTCATCATCATGTGTGAACGTGTGAATGGTTAAGGTGATTCAGTGATAATGCATGTGTTTTACGTTATCTTAGTACGTTGGAATGAGGCAGAACAGGGCCATGTTTGAATTGGATTTCCCTCAGACTAATGTGCCAATTACCAACAAGGACACATGTGCTATGCCCTCGCACTGGCTATGATGGTGTAATTATGGAGCAGGTGGGGTTTCGCAACACTTTTTTTTGCAGTGACCATGAATCCAGCTTTTCTTAGTATACATTAAGACCACTTTTCTTGCTAATGAGAGGTGTTCTGACGACTTTGTAAATTAAATATTTCAAAGCTGAAACCTGGCCCACTGCACATTTTACTCTGTTCGTTTATTTTAGAATGAGTGAAAATGTTCTTTTTTTATTTTTTATGCTTTGAATATTTCATTATAGGTTATTGAACCTAGATTAATGGGGAAAATGTTTAGTTTTTTCAAATTTAAATGAAATTTACAGCACTGTAAAACGTGTGAAAAGTAAAGGGTTGGGAAATTTTTATTCAGAAGTGAGTTTGGTCACAAGTGTGACAGTTTCAAAGCGTGCACAAGCAGTAATTATCTTCTTTACATAAAATATCTTAAAAAATCTTATTTGTAAAATATGTGTGTGCACTTGAAAAAAACACCCTTGAACTTTAAGCAGTTATTCAGATTTTCTTTTTGTGGTAATTTGAAAGTAAGTTTTGTATATTTTATTTGTGCAGTCTTTGATTCTCTCACTTCATTATTTCCCTTGGGGGGACTCCTGGTGTAACAACAGCAAATCAGAACAAAATAACATGAAAATTGTTAGATTCGCAGCAAATACCCTCCAACCATAAACGGTCCAATGTGTTACATTTCAGAAAGTATAATCAGAATTCAGATGCATGACAGTGAGACCGGCTTAAGTCCAAATAGTTCCATTTATTACAATGATCAGCAGGTTGGGTAAGACAAGGCAGGGACAGGTTAGAACTGGATACTCCAACATTAAAACTAACAGGAGGTGTTAATGTGGCTGATCAGTGTACATGTTACATTGCAGGTGATGTGATAAGCAACTGGTGGGTTAATGAGGCAGGGGGAGTCAGGTGAATGTTACATACGTCCTCTCCTTCTCCCGTCCTATACATTCTTCCCCTCACTCCTTTGACTACGTTTCAGTACTATTCTGTTTCTTTTTCTTATTTCTTTTATTTAAGGTAAAAAAAAAAGGGCTGTTCTGAGCTTGTGTCAGACTGACAAGAGCCCAGCATGTCACCCTGTGATTATCATTTCATGATTATGGCAACCAGGGCTTAATCTTTTTCTGAAAAAACGATTTGAAATTTCCTCAAACATCTCCAGTTTACTGCAGCTGTAATAATATAAGCACAACCCTAACTGCACTAAACATTTCCAAAGAAGAAAAGAATATGTACCAGTGCAGCTTCTGCAAACACGTGCACCTTAATGCACTGTATTGTTTTGATGAAGGAGCGACCGCACAGGTTAGTATATCTGCTAGATATCTGCAATTTCCCACAAACTTCGCTCATTAGAAATCTGCCAGTAGGTGGTAGGTGACCTGCATAAACATACCTATCGGCTGATAATAAATGATAACTCACTATTCAATGGCGACTGTGGAGCAGGAAGGTAGAGCAGTTGTCCGCTAATCTCCCAGTTGTTGGTTCGATCCCCTGTTCCTCCAGTCACATGTCGAAGTGTCCGTGAGCAAGACACTGAACCCCAACTTAGTTGCTGCCGGTGAGTGTTGGCCAGCTGCATAGCAGCTCCCCCATCGGTGTGTGATTGTGAGTGTGAATGGGTGAATAAGAAGCAGTGTAAAGGTAGAAGAGCACTATATAAGTGCAGGTCATTTACCATTAAAACATTTAAATTGGCTGCACATAAGGAGACAAAATCCACAGATTAATAATGATTGGTCACTGCTGACACGTGGCCTATTTCTGAAATTCACTCACCCTGATGGAGGTAGTTCTCTCACTATAGACCCGAGTGTCACTTATTGTATGAACCTCATTTCTTAGTGCTGGAGAAGAACTTCTAATTTGTCTTTGTAGTGAATTCTTAAGTATATATTTGATCAACACAGGCCCTGGGTATGTAGGAAATAGCCCCCTGCCCCCTTCCTCATCCTCTTCCTCACCTCTTCTGCCTGAATCTCATTTCAGCCGATCCACAGCATAGGCCTGAATTAAACATGGCTTCGTACAATGTAAGAAGTGACTGCACAGGCCGGTCGATAGGCTTTTAATCCCGTTCCTTCTCTCCTTTCATCCCCATTCTGCTGTTTTAGTCTCACAGCTAAATACACCGTGGCTCTCGTCTCAGTGTCCTTCAAGCCTTCTCTTTCACCCACTTTGGTCAGCTAAACACTTTCTTTCATTCTTCCCTGGCCTCGGCCCCTCTATCTGCCATTGCTGGGTGTCGCCCTGTGCTCCCCAGACAGCTGCTTTGTAGTGGATGTTGCCTGTGTGTCTGTGTTATGGGAGCTCCACGTGGCACAGAAAAGGACATCCCCAACTCAGAGAGTGAGTTAAGCTTAATTTAATTAGGAAATCTTATTAAGATCAAAATCCTTTTTGCAAGAGAGACCTGACAAATTACATACATACAGTACATATACACAAATTAACACCATAAAACAGTTCATTTACCCAAACACACACACACACACACACACACGCACTGCAACAGTAATTAAAGCAATCAGAATTCTAACTGGTATAAGTAAAAATAATGTTTGAAAGTCTCTCAGAGGAATAATTGTGTCTAACCTCAAACATTGTTACTGGAAAGTAGTCTTCCCCAGTTCAGAGCAGGTAGGAGGGATTTCTAAAGCCAGTCTCTCCTGTCATCCGAGACGTTGAGTTACGGATGACAGTGATTTATAAAATCACTTCTTGAACCTTGAATATACTGACCAACTTAATTACACAAACACACTCAAAATATCTTCGTGATGCATCTTCGTGATGCTCCATACATTCTAAATACTGCAGGAGACAGATGTAGACTGCAGGCAGGACCGTTGAGCACACAGTGTCTACACAGCCATGCCCTTGTAGCAGAATGAGGCCTGTCGTTATCCTGCTGAAATAGCCACTGACTTCCTGGGAAAAGATGTTGCCTTGATGCCACATTTTGTCTCACTAATATTTCAATGTGCACCTTCATGTCGATGATGCCTTCACACATACAGTATGCAAAGCGATGTCCTCCACATGTACAAAAGTTTCAGCTTACATCTCTGGAAGCAGCAGTGGACTCCACTGAGTGACAATGTTATTTTTAAGAACTCCCTAGACTATGCTGCTGTATTGATCACAGCAGCATGACGGTTTCCTTTTGTGAGTGTGTTGCAGACATCAAACTAATTTCATTTTCTTCTGATCACAAACTACAATAACATTTGTTAGTGAAGACATTTACTGCCTTTTCAAAAAAAAGACCTAACTATTCTGTAAATAGGATTTAGGTATGAAGACACACGAGCTGTTGAAGATCATCTAACCTTTTCATACAACAGCTCACACTGGTCAGTATGATATAAGTGTCTTGTGTAATGAATACATTGACTCTGTAGTAGACAGTATCCAGTGGATACAGCAGCATGCTTGCTCTTGATCTGTAGACTTCTGCCTTCTAAACTCGGGTCCTACATGTACAGATGTGGATTTACTAGCTTCAGCTAACCAAACACCTCCTGGTGTTTTTTTTATATTAAAGGTATAGTATTTGAACATCCTACCTCTGGTGCATATTGGGAAGCTGTTGAAACAGATATATTTGTTACTGTAGATTCCACTATACAAGAAACCATATGGTAGCAACTACAGCTAATGTAGATTATATTTACAAAACAAAAAAAAGACTGTAGTGTAGTTTAGCTTCACACTAAACAGTTGAACACAGTGGTTTGGTTGGGTTTAGGTCACAAACATTACAGAAACACTATGTTTATGTGTAAATGGTTAGTGTGAAATAAATTTGTCATTAGCCTTAAAATGACTGCTTCCCTATTGTCACATGATGTGCATCACATGAAAGGTTATAACATCACATCAATAGGCACGTTGACTGTAGACATCCTGTAGAAAGATTTGAAATGAAGAGTTATTAAAAGTGTTTGCAATGTGGGACTTGTAAATATTCATAATTGTCAACTACAAAAGCTTGTAAATGTTTTTGTCCCAGTGTTTCAGCCTGTCTTGCGAAACTTTTTATTGAGACATCACATTTACACTGGAGGTATTTGTCAGATGTCCAACATAACAAGTGAAAACAAATAACCCAGGAGCAACTTGACCACAGATACTTTGACGTGTGGACCAGAGCAGTCGGGGACTGAGCGGCACTCCTTGGTGGACAACCTGCTTTATCTCCTGTGCTTTAGCTGTGCACATTTACAAAAAGGGAAACAAGAAAACTGTTTACTGGAACGAAATTCAAGACAGGACTCATGACAAGACGTTGAAAATAGGTTCTTCTGAATGTCTAACATGAACCTAACACAGCTCCTGCAAAGACTGAACCTGTACAGGACATAATGGACTTCCAAAATATTACTCTCATTTGGAAGCTTAGATTTTCAATTTATTTTGGACATCTGTAGACATCCATAGCATGTCAGACATTTGTTTGGAGTGGTATGGAGTTCTGGATGTCTGCTAATCTCCAAAGTAGGTCATAAACAGGATGTCCAGGTTCCTATGTCTCAAATGGAAATCAGGAGACATCGAGAGTTTGTCTTGTGCAGATGAATAATGAATTTAGAATATTTGCATATATCCTATAGATCTAAATGTATTGTTGTGTGTGTGGATGTGTAATAGACATCTAAAGTTCACATTCTGAAGACATTCAACAAAAAAAAGTTGCAAAACATTTATTTCAATTTTTCTGTAGACTTCTTAATTCAATGTCCACAAGATGTCTTTGGACAAACATTTGGAGCTTTGTGTGGATGTGTAATAAAAGTTGTCTCGGCCTTGACAATTTAAGAATGCGACTACATCTTTAAAGTCATTTAACACAGGGTTTAGGTCGGTATATCCACACCTTCTACTAGACGACAACCCATTCTCAGTGCGTTGCAGATCAACGGACGAGTTCGCTTGATGGCATTTTGATAAGCTTGCAGAGCTGCTCTTTATCAAAGTCCTGCTCCACATATTGGCATGGTGATCACATTAGGGGCAATATTCAGTTCACACTAATGTGACGTGCAGAGCATTTCTAATTAGTGTCAGGGTTAGCTAATTATAAACCTTTGATTCCTCATAAATGCGAGGGAAGAGCAAGGGGCAGTGAAGACAGGTAACTCTGGTAACAGCATCTTTCTCTTTAATAATTCTTTCTCTCCACTGCACCTTTTCTGTGTTTTCTAATATTTGGCCTCTCTCTCTCTCCCTCCCTCCCTGTCCCTTCACTCTTTTGCGTCTCAACCCACGGCTGCTTGGTATTGTCAGTTGGGTACAAAGCGCAGGCTGTGTGGTTGATCCGCTCTGATATTTAGAAAGCTGCGTAGCAGTGGCCCTCTGTCTCATTAAGATGGAGTCAGCTGCTCAGCTTGAACCTTCACTGGAGAGCACAGCCGTAATTGGTAATCAGGGAGAGATGGGGCAAGGCATCCCTTGCTGACGGAATGACCTCTCCCTACTCTGTGGACTGCTACACCTTGCTATGAAACATGAATGAACATTGTGCTTGACAAGTGCCTGGCCGTGCAACTAAAGCTCTCAGTCTGAACACTGAATATGAATCTAGGGTTTGGGTGGCTAATTGCGTTCCCCTGATCTGTGGACATGATTATAATTCCTCTAAATGACTTGCTTCAAACGTATAGGCTCAGGCATGTCCGGTGTTGAAGGGTAGAAAAGCATTCGCATTGTTTCTCTGTATGACATGAAACTATTCCAAAAGCTTTTGCTTTGCCTTTTGACACTTGCAAGCAAGCTGGGCTGGTGGTGCACCACTGCTGCTCTACAGGAAAAATAGGTATGCTGCCCCTCAATTTGCTACAACTATATCAGGATAGCACGCAAAGGTCAAAATGCCATAACACATGTAGCCGACTGAAGCACTAGTGTAATCAGTGTTCACAACTTTAAACTGTACACGATGCAACATGTTTGCATTTTATAGATCTATATGCAAATTACACACCAACAGGTCTGCATAATACCTCCACCTGGTTCCAAATACTCTACACTAGAGTCATGACAGCTAGTGCATCACTTTTCCTGTGCATGAAACACACATATGAAATATACGTAAAGTAAATCCCACTGTCCAGACTGATCAGCTTTCCATGTAGGTTTTCTTACATTTCCACTCTGTTTTGCTAATACCTCCAGTTCACACTGTCACTTTCTCAGAATGAGCCACTGTGAGTCTTGGAAAATATGTTTCAATGAAATTAGATGTTAACCGTTTTAAATAGTAAAAAAAAATAAAAAATCAATATGTGGCAATATCGAAAAAGGTGCAGGTTGTCACAAATAAACAAATGCATTGGAAGCATTGGGGAGGGAGGTGGATGCAGCTGCAGGCATAGTCACACATTCCTCAGCAATTCATAAAGTTTTTCAATAGTCAGATCCACTTTGTGCCACCTTTGCTAAAGTGGTGCTAAGTACTACGTTAGCCCCGATCACACCCAAGTGTTTTCAACTTCATTCACCACTCATTTGTATGGTCATTGCAAAAATAACTAAAACGAAGTTAAAGGAATTAGGAAATAAACTGATATTAATGTTGATCTGTATCAAACAGGAGTGCACTTCCAAACCGGGGCAGTCACATACGGTAATCAGCTCAGGATGGGTGGTGTGATGGCAGTATAATGACGTGCTGAGGCAGCCCTGCCGGCATGTTGCTGTGCATCCCATTTTCATGGTGTTTTGTTATAGATCAATGCATCGGCAGAGTGTCTTCACATGTTGTGGGACCGTTTATCACAGCACACTGCAGCCGTGGAGAATAAAGCACTGTTGCAGGCTTTTGCTCCAGCTACTTTGAAGAGGCTGCAAATGGAACTCAAAGTGAAAGATTTGATATCCCTAGTTGGATTTTATGGCAAATGAATCCTTTGTTACTTGTCTTTAAGTTTTTAGAGTCTTATTTAGGAACTTGTGATCCTGCCGTCTTGGCTTGGTCTTCACTGTAATAAAGCTCTCAACCCTAAAGGGAAAAATATGTGGGCAAAAATCAGTGGATGTGAGTTTGCCTTTGCTCAGGTCTGGAGACTTCACATTTATAACTGAATGCCTTGGTTACAAATTGGTAGGGAATTTAAAAGCGCCTTTCTTACAGGTTGTACTATTCAAAGTGTTTTACAGGTGGATGACAAGCTGATAAGCCTGCAGCCGTAAAGTTAAACAATAGGAGAGGGCTGCACACAAGAAATGGAAATGATCAAAAATAAGGGCTCAGTCCATCATTCATTTAGTCCCCGTCTCCGTAACTGTCAAGTCGTATGCTGCCCAACCCATTCTCCTGTTCCAGTGCACCTAAACTGCAGCTGCAAATATGTTTTTCAGGGGAATGTAATTGCATTACCAGATTATACTCTATACTAACACGATAAAGACATGTGTTGGATGTGCATCACATGACTTTGCCTTTTACATAACAACATGACACTTCCTGCAGTGAGGTGTCACATTGTGCAGCATTTTGGCATATCATTTTGGAGCCACAGGTACCCCTTGGCTTGAGGATGGCTCCAGAAGTGTCACAATTGGACACCGCAGGAACAACTTTAAATACGCGCAAGAACTGCATTGGGGTTAGAGAAAACACATTCTGGGTAAGAGACAGTATGGGTTGGGGTTAGGCACTAAAACGTCAGGGTGAGGTTAAGGTAGAAGATAAATTACATAAAAACAAAACGCTAAAATCAGTGACAACAACATACACGTACTTTCTTACTATGGTAACCACATGGGCCACATTGTGTTCCGATTATGATTAAAGTGGATTAAACTGGTCTCCTGTGGCAAAGTTATTTATCTTGTTGTGCTATCCACCACCCTGCCCACCTGCCTTTGAGACTTTTTTACTTTATATTCTACATCATTGATCTAGGTGTCAAATATTAAAGTGTTGTGGTTTCCATTGCACTACACTGAAAGCTCAGAGCTTCGATCACCAATGCAAACGGGTCCTCTAAACGTCAGCATGCAACGTAGAAGAAATTGGACAAAGATGTTTTTTGATGCCTTGGGAATAAGAATGGGCTGGCACATCATGTCACTTTAAGGAATTAAGGATTAAGGATTTTTAGCGTGAATCCAAACTTTTTACCAAAACCATATTTATTTAGTGGCTAAATCCGAAGGCCTTTGTGCCTAAACCCAACCCAACCAACTGACTATGTTTCCACTGTTTTAATCTGCCATTTTGAATGTTTAGGGCATATAAAATTGCATTTTACCCATTTGGTGCCTGGTGCAAATACAATTTCCCCAGATGCCACCAATGGTGGCACTGTCTTAACAGACAATCTTAACTTGTTGGCTATGTGAGTAGAGACAAACCAATTTATATATGGATAAACATTATATGTCTCAGGTTGTTCCCCGCTCAAAAGTTTTAGCCTCTTAGTGACCAATCCTTTTTATTCTTCTGAAAGTTGGATTACTTACCCTGTTGAGTGTTTGAACTCTTCCAAATAAAACGTTTTAAGAAAAAAGTAAATATATTTAATTTAATTTGTTTTATTTTCAGATCATTAAATAACTTAGAGACAATGGAGAAGAAAAGTAAGGTGATTAATTTGCATTTAAAGATTTCAACACCACCTCCACATGCTCAGGCACGCTGTTCCAACTAAAAGACTCATGTTGGAGAAGTGATGGTGCAAGATTGTGAAGTGCTTTTAAAATAAGTAAAGAATTTGATACAAAAAAAAAAACGACAGGAAAGAGTGTGTTTAGACTTGAAAACTGTTTTGGCCTCTGCTGCTTCAATTTTGGCCATTTTCTAAAAAAGTGCGTCGCTCATAAATTTCTGATGCAATACTTCTTTGAAGCTGTTGCTCTAACTCTATGTTATATACAGTACATCCATAATTTCCTGTGTATCAACTTTCTGGTTCACCCTCAGCGTGGTAGTAGATCTTTCAAAGACAGGGAGGAAACGATGTTATGTATCTATTTTTGTTTATTGAAATTTAAAGAAAGAAAGAAATGGCACAAAATATTCTTATCACCTGCCTCATTTCTTTGTTTTTGACACTTGACAGTACTGAGAAGCATCAGTGTATCACAATAACTACAATTCAACTTCATTTACAGAGGCACATCAAAGCCCAAGGTGTCCCACTTCTGGAAAGTGAGAGACAAGTGATCTCATAGATGCAGAGCAAACACAGACAACACAGTAAGGACAAAAGCTAATCAAAGAGTTTCGCTTTATTAGTCTTTATTTTCAGTCTTTGTAATTAGAAAAAACACTCAAACAAATCATTGCATCTTTGTGCAGTAACTGCTCTAATGTATGATGACTGATATCCTCCAGAATATGACGACACACGCTGAACCTAACAAGCCTCAGCCACCACCACAGTTTGTTTTAATTCATTACAAAATTCCATTATCAGCCTACTCTACTAGTAACATTGTACATCAGTGTGTTATACTAATTATATTGAATAAAGTTTTCGTCCAAAAGTATTTGTTTTTATTGTACAATAAACACATTTGGGTCAACGATCAAAAGATTGATATCAGATTAGAGGTATCACTATTTCTGCTCATCAAGTCTCGATGCAAATGCAAACACTCAGTAGTTAGAATCAGATCAGGATTTTCAGTGAAAAGTACACAAATGATCCACAAACGTCCCGAAATAATGTTTTATGGAACATTATACCAACTAGAGAGCAGGAAATTGAAGGGAGGAATGTCCCCAAAACTAAACAATAACTGAAGGAGGCTGCAGCAAAAATCTGGAAAAAGCAAATCAAAAGAAGAAACTGATATTGTGGTGATGTCGGTGAATCACAGGCTTTATGCAGTTATACCATGCAACAGATTTCCAAGCAAATATTACCTTTAAATTTCAATCCCCTATGTCTTCAATCTGCAAGAGAGAAATTAGCCTCGACATTCCAATACTTTTAGGGGACTGCATATAAAAATCAGCTCTCTAACATGTTCAGAAGCAAACAAAGCCATGCTGTTTAGCAGACATACACCTTTCAAGGCTGATGTTTGATTTGCCACAGAACAAAAGATGTGACACACAGGAGGCCACTGTTTGTATTCTCAGTGGCAGTGACTCATCAGGTGAAATTCAGTTTTCAAAGCCTTTAATGAGGGTCTGGTGGGCCTGAAATGACATCAACCAATTTCCCTGAAAGATGTGTTGTTTGCAATCAATGACAAAAAACATGTGTCTTCACAACCTGTAATTTCAAATAATAATTTTGGTTAAAGGGGGAGGCAGAGTGTTGCTGCTGTGTATTGTGAACGTGGCCACAGGCAGAGAAAGCCTTTCAACCAGATTTTCTCTCAGGCAATCTTTTTTTTCTGGCTCCAGGTCTTCTCTAATCACCAACTCTGTGCTCCAGGCTTCATTATCAACTACGATAAGAGAGAAGAGACCACCAGACTGACAGCAGGAGAGACAGAGAGAGATTTTTAGTTGATGGTCCAATTAGCTTAAACTCCATGAGAAAAAAGATCACTAGTGTGTAAGAGGGGTAAAGTGTAACAGCATTTGGAAAAGCTCTATAGTCCTTTTAGGATGGAGCGGGAACATACTTGGGTGGGGGTTGTCTATGGCCATCAATGCCATATCCTTCCCCCAATCCAAATGTCATCCTGTAGTTCATTAGCATGGTGAGCAAATATCAGAGAGAAATGGGTGCATGAGTAATTGGAAGAAATGTTACGGCAATACAGAAATTCCAAAACAAGACCGGAGGCTCTAATTTCCAGAAGCCAGGTGCAGGAGCAAGTTAAATCTCCAGGCATGGCAGCAACGGTTTGCAATTTTGGTGACCACAGGTGCTGGCGTGAACCAGGCACAGCTGGGCACAAAGTGGATGAGAGGCTGAATGTATTATTAGAGGGAGGAATACAGAATGAGCAGGTGGAGTAAAGGGTGTGCTTTGGTCACGACTAATCACATGCTCCCCCCAACCCTGTCAAGAAAAAGCAGGGAGACTGAAGACTTAAAATTTTAAACCGTAAGGGCTCAATTTCCCCAAAATAATCTGGCCAAAAGCACATGTGGGCGTATTCCATAAATGTTTGTAATTTTGGTGACTACCAGCATTGGTGCACACAGACATACACAAGCAGGTGCAATGTGGAAGAGAGGCTGAATATGTTGCAAGTGGGAGGAATGTATTATGAGCAGGTGGAGTCAGGCTGGACTTTAATAACAACCAATCACATCAGGTCCTCTCATCCTCAGCAACATATTTACATAATGTACATCACTATGTCAGTGGTACAGCTAAATGGTAAATGTCTGCTTATATCGCGCTTTTATCCAAAGCGCTTTGCAGTGTTGTGTTGATAGACTGTGATAGACACACGATAGACTGTGGACTCTCTGCAGTGTGTTGCTTCTCATTCACACACACACGCTCACACACCAATGACTGTGGCTGCCATGCAAGGTGCTCACCTGACCCACCGGGAACAACTTGGGGTGTCTTGCCCAGGGACCCTTCGACACACAGCCGCGACCCGGGATCGAACCACTGACACTGTGGTCCATGACGATGGAACCGATCTACAGCTGCCCCCAGTTAACATGGAGCTGATGTGCAGCACAGTGTTGCAGCAGCTGCTGGAATATCAACAGACCAGAATTTAACAATGAACTTATAGGAGCAATAATTTAAACTCCAGCTAGTTGCAATGCAGATGTTATGCTACCCTGCCATGTGCCAGATGTGCATAAGTTAATGGAGTTGAGAAAAAAAACAAAACCCAAAAAACAAGTAAACATAACTCCCAACTGAAATCATGGGTGATTTGTTTCTGCCTCACTGAGTTTTATTGTTGTTTTTATCATGTATTACCCCTGTTGTTGTTGTTGTTGTTGTTGTTGTTTACCACCCTGATTTTTCCTCTGGGCTTATTTAATAGTAGGTCAATTCAAAACTCATGCAGCAATAACAACAACAACAACAACAACAATTTCTCTCACTATGGATCTGTGAAAGTTCAAGGGCCCTAAACTTTGCTTTGTAACCCGTAGCAAGATTGAATTATTATTATTATTATTATTATTATTATTATTAGAACACTGGCTTGGAATGCAGAAGGCCGCGGGTTAAAACCCCACCCTACTAGGTGTGGCCCCACCAGGGGGCCGTCCGGGTGCCGTTCCTGAGCCCAAATAAAATGGGAGGGTCGTGGCAGGAAAAACATGGTAAATCAACGAGTGGCGATCGATTCATATTGAAATTCTGTAACAACCTCACATATGTGAACCTTGTCTTTGGAAGAGAACAGATTGAGGCCATAAAACAAGCACATTATTTACATATGGGAGACAGGAATACACGTACAATATAGAAGTGGGGAAAGAGACCAACATGCCTGGAGGTCATGGATCCAGCTGCACCACCTTTGGATTGAAGCATGGACAACCAGGAGAGGAAGATGGGTCTGCCCAATCCAATGAAGGCAAAATGTTAAAAAGATGTCCTAAAAAAAAAAAAAGAAGTAAAGACATGAGGGGGGTGTGGGTTTGTATTTAAAAACCTTGACCGAGTCAGATGGTCTGATGTCAGCATGTTATTCCATAAGAAGGAGGCATGAGATTAAAAAAAAAAATGCGCTGCAGCCTACTGACATCTTTTTAACTCCGGGGACACAGAAGCCCTGGGTACTGAGAGTGGAGAGCACGGGGTGGAGTAAAGGGTTTAAGGAGATCAGACAGGTACAAAGGAGCAATTCCACTTGTCTGCTTGTTAGGAGGGGAAGATGTTTTTAGGCAAAAGAGAGAAATCTTATTTCAGTTAATTTGGATTTGGTTAGAGGAAGGTTGGAACCGTTTGTATTTGGGGGTTTCTATAAGAAATATATGTATATACATATATATATATATATATATATATATATATATATATATATATATATATATATATACACACACAATATACACACACATGCCCTGTACATGATGAATATGTCTTAACAAACCTGCTAAGCATTATCCATATTTAATCCACAGAGCTTCATAAAAAAATAGTATTGTAGCTTCAGAACACAAGTACAAGTACACTACAATCAAAGAGCAAGTGATTCCAAACCGTCTATATACTTTAATGCTGCTCAATGCAGATGCCACCTTTTTCCCCAAACATTTGTTTTATAATATACAATTTTAGAAAAAACAATACTGAGGGGGGGGAAGGTCCCCACCCAGGTCCCCCATAAGTCAGAATTCACAGTGATGAGGAGTCATTGACCAGACAGACGGCAGATTTCTCAATGGAAATTATAGGAGAGAATGGATCAGGGAGGACAGTGATGGCTCCACCAACATGTTCCTCTCGCTCTCTTTCTCCTAACATTGGAACATACCCAGCTTCATTTGACTAATTCAGAATGTTTAAACCACACATTAGCATATGGACTTTGAAATGCAGTTTTGCACTGAATGGGGGCTTTGAAGTTTATCCTCTATCATTTCACAGAAACTGCATTTAAGATCTTTATTGCAAGACTATGCAGGAAGGACAATTAGAGCAACCAACTGGTCTTTCAGTGCACACGTCGGCTCGCGACTACTGCATTAAGACAGATTTAGAAATTGGTTTAAAATTGTTCACTTGAATTTGAATTCAGAGTAGACGTATCCTCAGCAAATCTATCATTGCGGTGCTTGTTCCAGTCGAACAGATTGGTATTTATCGTCACAACAAATAGAGCTCTCTCTGGGGACACTACTGGGTTTTATTCTCGTTCCAGAGACAACTGACATCCCACAGTGTGCATTACAGACAATACACACAAGCTATCAAAGTATCAAAACTATCTGGGAGGATCTGAACAGATGACTTGGCAGTGAATTTGCAGTGACATTGAGATCCCTCCGGAGAAGAAACACAAAGTTGTTTACCTCACTGTTGGACCTGATTTGTATGGTCACTGAGTATTTGTTTCCTCACTGATGGGGACAGTACAGTGTCGCCGCAAGCACAGACGTGAGTGTCATCAGGAGTTTTTTGTTAGATGTCGGAACAATCACCGGCGACAGACTTGACTCCAAGGACATAAGTGATTGTTTGTCTGTTTTGTTGTGTGGGACACACACACACACGATAGACTGTGGACTCTCTGCATGAAATAAATAGGAACACAGGACAGGAAGTCATTTTAACTTGCTGAAACATTCCTGAATCTCATCATATCGAAAACCTGGACTTTGATGTTGAGCTACATAGGTCATCAAAGACTCAGGCATGTAAAAAAAAAAAAGCATGTAAATATCTGGAGCTCAGTTGGCAAGGCAGTTGACCACAGATCACAGGGTCAATGGTTCAATCCCTGGTCCCGGCCATATGTCGAAGTGTCTCTGGGCAAGACACTGAACAGCCCATTCCCATCCCCACCTTTGCAGTGCTGGTCTAAGCCTGGTAGAAATTGGGGAGGGTTGTGTCAGGAAGGGCATCCGGTGTAAAAACTGTGCCAAATCAACATGCGGACAATGATTCGCTGTTCCTGATAATGCCTCATTGTACTTTACCTGAGGAAACCACAGACTGTTTTACATTCTTTCACAGGACCAAATTGATTTTACATTACCAATCGTACGTTCATGCTCATTCAATAGTTGTTCTTTGCGACAGACTTGACTCCAAGGACATAAGTGATTGTTTGTCTGTTTTGTTGTGTGGGACACATACACACGGTAGACTGTGGACTCTCTGCATGAAATGAATAGGAACACAGGACAGGAAGTCATTTTAACTTGCTGAAACATTCCTGCATCTCATCATATCGAAAACCTGGACTTTGATGTTAAGCTACATAGGTCATCAAACTTTACCTGAGGAAACCACAGACTGTTTTACATTCTTTCACAGGACCAAATAGATTTTACATTACCAATCGTACGTTCATGCTCATTCAATAGTTGTTCTTTGCTTGAACTGCTGCACACAAGCCCAGTTTCCAGAAAATGTAGGACATTGTAAGGTGTAAAAAACAATCCTGCAATGATTTGCAAATCATTTGAAATCTAGATTTGATTGGAAATAGTACAGAGAGAAACTGAGAAAATGTATTATTAAAATTGGAACACACTAAAATCAAACACCTGATGGAACATCTTACAGCAACGAGGTTAAATAGCAGCAGGTCAGTATTGAAAATAATTTCTTAGAGAAATGTCTCAGAAGTAAGGACTGACTTTAGTAGTGGGAAAGAAAATATAAAGAAATTGTAAATCCATAGGATTCAGGTATTTATTTATCTACAATATGGTTCATATACACTACATTTGCAGGTTAAAACTCCACCGGGCCAAGCAGCAAGTATTTAGAGGATACGGCCATTTTTTTTGACTTAGCAGTTATCAGTGTACAGCTCAAAAGTCACCATCTATGAGGGGGGTTGCATTAATGCACATAGCATGAGCACCTAACACATCTGTATATAAACCATCAGTGCTAAAAAGCTTTGTTTATTTCAGCAACACAATGTCAAAACACTTTCTGCACATTTTACAACAGCACGGCTCAGTAGTAAAAGAGTTCGGGTGCTAAACTGGCCTGTCTGCAGTTCAGTTCAGATCTGTCACCACTTGAAAACATAATGGAGTAAAAAAAATGCTAAAAAGGGAGCCCTCAAATGTTAAGCATCAAAAAATGTTATAATTAAGCAAGAATGGGAAAAATATTCTTCTCAAAATTAATGCATTTGGTCTCCTCAGATCTGAAATGCTTAGCGTTAAAATTAGGTCCTGCAGCATAGTGTTAAATATGCATCTGTCCCAGCTTTGAAATGTGTTCCTGACATCAAATTCAAAAAAATAAATTTGATCTTAAATCATCATAAAAACATCACAACATGCACATCATCATTCTTTTAGGCAAGCTGTTGTGAATCAGGCATTTTAGGCTCCAACAATCACGAAAAAGGTTCGCAAAATCCTGGAGGGACTAAATTGTCAAATCATGTTCAGCCCCAGCCTTTCTGTAACAAGTCAGAACAAATACTGGAATCAAGACAGATATACACATTCAATACAGTTTCAGTTTACTGCACACAGGTGACTCACAGGGGAACTAAGAGGATGTTGGTGAATTGTCAGGGCAGAGAGCGAGAGGTTGGCTGCTATATGCTGACTGGCTGATTGCACTGAGAGGAAACAGGTGAGGAGGGTTAGGTGACTCATGTGGCAGGAGAACAGGAAGCAGAAGGGAGAGAGTACAATCAAGTTTCATCGTTTGAATTCCACATTTGTATTCCACAGAATATTACTGTTTGTAAATTGTGGCTTAATCCTGACGACAGCAAGACTATAAACTACTAGCGACACAAAAGGATTTCTGTTCATAAAGCTGGCAAAGGTGGAACTAATTTTAAACCTTTAATGTACTGAGAGCTGCCCTATAATGTCGAGTATCATATTTGATACATCCATTTCTGAGACGTGATGTTTGTGTGCAATGCCACATTTATCAAATATGATAAAAGCACTATTATTAGTAATTTTTCCCATTATGTTAAAGGGCAAAATAAAGACCTCAAATTAAAGAAATGTAAATTTTTTGCCCATTGTTTCTGGTGTCAGCAATTATAGGGCTAACAAAACATTCGCATTTACAGTTTTAGTTGGTCACATTTTGTATCGAGAAGCTGGATCTGCAAAGTAACTAAAGCATGCAAATAAATGTAGTGGAGCAAAAAAAAAAAAGTATTTCCACTTGAACTGTGGTGGAGTAAAAGCAACATAAACTCGGAATAATCTTATGTACAAGTTTCTCAAACCTGTACTTATGTGCAGTACATTAGTACAGTAATTGTACTTGGCACGTCGTTAGAAAAAAGAAGCCTGGTTAGGTGAAGAAAGGAGCGTGATGATCCCAGCTCCACGTGATGCTCTGCTAGAAACTTTAAATCACTCTAAGCTATAGTCTGTGGCAGAAGGACGTCTACCGGACAGCCCTGAAACTGAATGCTTCTATTTCTGTGCACCTTCCAGCTGTGTTTTGAAGCACTTACAGCAGTACTTTGACAGGGCCGTGGACCAGTTCTATGTGCAGCAGAATATATTTAAAGTGACCTCTTTTAAGTATGACACTTGATGGCTTTTACATGTCAGAATGTCAGCTGGAGAGAAGTGCGGTGCAGCGGGGACAGAGCTGAATCAGAGATGGGCTGAAAATGCATGCGATAAGAGTACTCGACTGGCTAATTCCTCTCCGTAAATATCAAACGCACGAGCGGCATTTCACTTCCACTACAGCAGGCCTCCGACACACTGAGACAAAGAGGTAAAACAACTCAAAAGAGAGTTGTTCAAACGCTTTGAATGAGTCAGAAACACAACAGCATTTTACACGGCTTGATATGTGTGTCGGACACACCATCTAAAGATGTGTAGGTTTAAGGGCAGGCTAAGAGAAAATGGGCCAATAGTAGAAGGGCCCCCTCTCTGCTATGTATTTAAGATATTTTGTTTTGAAAGGTTGTGTCACCGTTTGGTTGATTTCTGACTGTTTTGGTCAATTTGTGTCGGTTTTCGTCTTTTTGCATCGATTCGGAGGAATTTTGGTCATTTTGTCCTTTGGATAGTTTCCGGTCATTCATATTTGGCTTGACATTAGCTGAAAGTTGTTTTTCTTAGCAGAAGATGGAGCTTAAGATCGCGAAGGGTTCAGGTTTGACATTAAAGTCAAGTGGTTAAGCTTAAGGTCGTGACGTTCATGCTCATTCAATAGTTGTTCTTTGCTTGAACTGCTGCACACAAGCCCAGTTTCCAGAAAATGTAGGACATTGTAAGGTGTAAAAAACAATCCTGCAATGATTTGCAAATCATTTGAAATCTAGATTTGATTGGAAATAGTACAGAGAGAAACTGAGAAAATGTATTATTAAAATTGGAACACACTAAAATCAAACACCTGATGGAACATCTTACAGCAACGAGGTTAAATAGCAGCAGGTCAGTATTGAAAATAATTTCTTAGAGAAATGTCTCAGAAGTAAGGACTGACTTTAGTAGTGGGAAAGAAAATATAAAGAAATTGTAAATCCATAGGATTCAGGTATTTATTTATCTACAATATGGTTCATATACACTACATTTGCAGGTTAAAACTCCACCGGGCCAAGCAGCAAGTATTTAGAGGATACGGCCATTTTTTTTGACTTAGCAGTTATCAGTGTACAGCTCAAAAGTCACCATCTATGAGGGGGGTTGCATTAATGCACATAGCATGAGCACCTAACACATCTGTATATAAACCATCAGTGCTAAAAAGCTTTGTTTATTTCAGCAACACAATGTCAAAACACTTTCTGCACATTTTACAACAGCACGGCTCAGTAGTAAAAGAGTTCGGGTGCTAAACTGGCCTGTCTGCAGTTCAGTTCAGATCTGTCACCACTTGAAAACATAATGGAGTAAAAAAAATGCTAAAAAGGGAGCCCTCAAATGTTAAGCATCAAAAAATGTTATAATTAAGCAAGAATGGGAAAAATATTCTTCTCAAAATTAATGCATTTGGTCTCCTCAGATCTGAAATGCTTAGCGTTAAAATTAGGTCCTGCAGCATAGTGTTAAATATGCATCTGTCCCAGCTTTGAAATGTGTTCCTGACATCAAATTCAAAAAAATAAATTTGATCTTAAATCATCATAAAAACATCACAACATGCACATCATCATTCTTTTAGGCAAGCTGTTGTGAATCAGGCATTTTAGGCTCCAACAATCACGAAAAAGGTTCGCAAAATCCTGGAGGGACTAAATTGTCAAATTGCGTTCAGCCCCAGCCTTTCTGTAACAAGTCAGAACAAATACTGGAATCAAGACAGATATACACATTCAATACAGTTTCAGTTTACTGCACACAGGTGACTCACAGGGGAACTAAGAGGATGTTGGTGAATTGTCAGGGCAGAGAGCGAGAGGTTGGCTGCTATATGCTGACTGGCTGATTGCACTGAGAGGAAACAGGTGAGGAGGGTTAGGTGACTCATGTGGCAGGAGAACAGGAAGCAGAAGGGAGAGAGTACAATCAAGTTTCATCGTTTGAATTCCACATTTGTATTCCACAGAATATTACTGTTTGTAAATTGTGGCTTAATCCTGACGACAGCAAGACTATAAACTACTAGCGACACAAAAGGATTTCTGTTCATAAAGCTGGCAAAGGTGGAACTAATTTTAAACCTTTAATGTACTGAGAGCTGCCCTATAATGTCGAGTATCATATTTGATACATCCATTTCTGAGACGTGATGTTTGTGTGCAATGCCACATTTATCAAATATGATAAAAAGCACTATTATTAGTAATTTTTTCCCATTATGTTAAAGGGCAAAATAAAGACCTCAAATTAAAGAAATGTAAATTTTTTGCCCATTGTTTCTGGTGTCAGCAATTATAGGGTTAACAAAACATTCGCATTTACAGTTTTAGTTGGTCACATTTTGTATCGAGAAGCTGGATCTGCAAAGTAACTAAAGCATGCAAATAAATGTAGTGGAGCAAAAAAAAAAAAAGTATTTCCACTTGAACTGTGGTGGAGTAAAAGCAACATAAACTCGGAATAATCTTATGTACAAGTTTCTCAAACCTGTACTTATGTGCAGTACATTAGTACAGTAATTGTACTTGGCACGTCGTTAGAAAAAAGAAGCCTGGTTAGGTGAAGAAAGGAGCGTGATGATCCCAGCTCCACGTGATGCTCTGCTAGAAACTTTAAATCACTCTAAGCTATAGTCTGTGGCAGAAGGACGTCTACCGGACAGCCCTGAAACTGAATGCTTCTATTTCTGTGCACCTTCCAGCTGTGTTTTGAAGCACTTACAGCAGTACTTTGACAGGGCCGTGGACCAGTTCTATGTGCAGCAGAATATATTTAAAGTGACCTCTTTTAAGTATGACACTTGATGGCTTTTACATGTCAGAATGTCAGCTGGAGAGAAGTGCGGTGCAGCGGGGACAGAGCTGAATCAGAGATGGGCTGAAAATGCATGCGATAAGAGTACTCGACTGGCTAATTCCTCTCCGTAAATATCAAACGCACGAGCGGCATTTCACTTCCACTACAGCAGGCCTCCGACACACTGAGACAAAGAGGTAAAACAACTCAAAAGAGAGTTGTTCAAACGCTTTGGAGAGACACTGGTCAGATGCTCGGCCAAAGAAAACCTTCTAAAAAGTCTCATTTCTAAACAATGTTTGGAGTCACAGAAGGACTAAATACACTTAGTGCAGCCTTTCTACCTTGCTGGTACAGGAGAGAGTCCAGGCATCACCCAAAAAGCGGATTTATGGGAAAGGATAGAAATCTAGCTGTGCACCTCAATCAATCTACTTTTTTGGGGGGGATTTCAAAATGTATCAGTGCTCTCAAAAATCACTTTGGTTTAGCCTCACACTCAGCCAGACTGTTGAATAATTAATCTGTGAAATACCTAATCTCGTTTTATCTTAAATATACGGAGGTCTCGGGCCTTTTTATGTGGGTGAGAATAGTGGAGGTTGTTCGATTACAAAGGTGTCATTGACTATTTATTTGTAGCCCGAATCTTGACAGGACAATAATTCAGACGTTACACGTGATGAAAAGCGGCTTTGCCAAGCACGGAGATCATTTCTGTTGTTTCCAGCCTGATCAAGATGTATTGAGATTTTTCCCAAATGAAAGACACAATCTCGCCTAATGTCAAGATACTGTCACTTGTTTCTCTAAACACAAATTGGAACAGAGCAGTGCACCATTGCAGTGGCATTGATTTTCACTGCTTTGAAATAAAAAGTAGTTATGTGTTATGACAAATGTGTGCAATTGATTTTAGACTTTTTCTTTTAAATTGAACAGTGTCAGTCAGTGTCACCTCATGCAGAAAGGACGAGCAGTGATAGTCACCATGAAATAAAATCAGTTTGCAAAACCTGACTTTTCTTTTTCTGTATCATGTTTAATTATGCATCAAGGGGCCTAATGTCCCGTCCATCTGATCTTTTCAATCCTATTAACCCTAAACTCTGCTGGCACTCATTGGTCTGCAGTTTCTAATTTTCACGGTTTTTCCTGCAAGAGTACAAATTGTGAGGGAAAAATAATAGTTAACTGAAAGATTTTAGCATTTCTTCTATTGTTTCAGCACAAACTGTCAGTTTTGAACAACAATGGGTTGATATTTTCTAACAAAAGCCTGTTTGCACGTCATGTCTGCAATGAGTCTTAATAAGACCAAGGCATTGTTCTAAACTTAGTTGTTATAAACGAAAAGCCATTGTTCAGTATTGACCGGAAGGATACTGCGGCCAATTCACTCTATTAATAAAATTAAATTAAACACTCAGATTTCTCCTAATACCTGTAAATGAAGTGATAACCTTTAGTGGTGGAGCACTGTCCGGTTTCAACCAGCTGACATGGAGCAGAGTCGTACTCAAAATGAGCTTTAGTGAGGTTGAGAGAATATAACTGAGGGGAATAAGTGTCACAACTTGTGAGAAATGAAAGAAATTATGACTGCTGAGAAAATCAACCCGAGTTGCAGAGGGAACATTTATTCCTGTGTGATATTTAATAAACATAAGTTACATGTTTCTGATGCTGGTGTGTTTTTAAATTATTGAACATGAGTAATGGAACAAAGTAAATGTATTCAAGTACTGTACTTGAGGAACTTTAGGTTATTCCATTTTTTTCTTTACATCAATTATGTATTAGAGGAAAATATTGCACTTTTTTACAAAACATTAATTTAAATGCTTTAGTTACTTTTACTTTTCAGATACTGATTCTCAATACCAACTATAATCAGTTAATACATTTAAGTTATAATGTTTACAATATTTTTTTCTTCTTTTAAAGAGTTTAATTTCACTGGTGTTTAGCCCAACATTTGGTATTTTATTGATGCAAACTAACAGTGAGTGCCACTGGTGAGCAGTCAGGAAACACGAGGGAGATATAGAGGTGTGACATAGAGCAAATGTCCCCAGCCGGACTAACCGTTTGACCATCTAGGAATGTCTTTACTTGAATATTTGCATATTCTGTTACTTCGACTTCGACTTTGCTACATTTCAGAGGCAAATATTGTACTTTTACTCTGCTACTTTTGAAGTTTACATTAATACAATCAAGTACAGTATATAAAAACAATATGAAAATATGATCCATCAAAACCGCATATAAGGTCAATAAATCAGCTTAATTGTTATCAGCTGCAATATCAATTTTTACAAGGCAGGAACATCGTAGTCCTTGACGTGAGATGAGCAAAAGAGTGTTTTTACTTTTGAATTACTCAAAGCTAATACTTTTGAAACTTTATTTAAATACAATTTTGAGTACAGGGCTTTTACTTGTAATAAAGTATTTATAAATTGGGGTATTACATCACATCTGCTTTTAATTAGGAAGCAAAAAAAAAAAAAAGTCTGGACTAGTGTTCATTCATGTTATCAGCGGCATTAAGTTCAACACTGTTTATAATTTTCTTAGTGAAGTACAAGTACTTTAATTACACTGAAGAACCTGCATGTTGTACTTTAACCTATAAGTAAAGAATATGAAATAGTGCTTTTTAAGGCAAGAACAAGTTCTTAAGTATTGAGTTTGTGTTTGCCTCAACCCCAACTCCTGTTCACAGGTTGTGGAACTGATAGGAAACTTGCACGTGTTCTCTTCGCTTCTCGACTCACGAGAAAGAAATAGTCTGATAAACAGTTCGCTCAGTAAAGTCCGATTGAGTTTCTGTTGGGCCTTTTATGTGGGTGAGAATAGTGGAGGTTGTTCGATTACAAAGGTGTCATTGACTATTTATTTGTAGCCCCTGCATTTAACTTTTCATGCTGCACACACAAACAGCAGGGAGGGGAAGGAGGGCTGATCAAAGCTCCCTTTCATTTCACCTCTAGAGTGTGGCCTAAGATCAGGCCTCCATCACTGCAGAGATTCGCTCCTTCACCACTACACCGTTCATCCCGCCGCAGTTATTTGTGTCTGATGCCCTCTCTCTGTTCATGAGGAACAGTGTGCTGCAAAAGAAGAATCTTGACAGGACAATAATTCAGACGTTACACGTGATGAAAAGCGGCTTTGCCAAGCACGGGAGATCATTTCTGTTGTTTCCAGCCTGATCAAGATGTATTGAGATTTTTCCCAAATGAAAGACACAATCTCGCCTAATGTCAAGATACTGTCACTTGTTTCTCTAAACACAAATTGGAACAGAGCAGTGCACCATTGCAGTGGCATTGATTTTCACTGCTTTGAAATAAAAAGTAGTTATGTGTTATGACAAATGTGTGCAATTGATTTTAGACTTTTTCTTTTAAATTGAACAGTGTCAGTCAGTGTCACCTCATGCAGAAAGGACGAGCAGTGATAGTCACCATGAAATAAAATCAGTTTGCAAAACCTGACTTTTCTTTTTCTGTATCATGTTTAATTATGCATCAAGGGGCCTAATGTCCCGTCCATCTGATCTTTTCAATCCTATTAACCCTAAACTCTGCTGGCACTCATTGGTCTGCAGTTTCTAATTTTTCACGGTTTTTCCCTGCAAGAGTACAAATTGTGAGGGAAAAATAATAGTTAACTGAAAGATTTTAGCATTTCTTCTATTGTTTCAGCACAAACTGTCAGTTTTGAACAACAATGGGTTGATATTTTCTAACAAAAGCCTGTTTGCACGTCATGTCTGCAATGAGTCTTAATAAGACCAAGGCATTGTTCTAAACTTAGTTGTTATAAACGAAAAGCCATTGTTCAGTATTGACCGGAAGGATACTGCGGCCAATTCACTCTATTAATAAAATTAAATTAAACACTCAGATTTCTCCTAATACCTGTAAATGAAGTGATAACCTTTAGTGGTGGAGCACTGTCCGGTTTCAACCAGCTGACATGGAGCAGAGTCGTACTCAAAATGAGCTTTAGTGAGGTTGAGAGAATATAACTGAGGGGAATAAGTGTCACAACTTGTGAGAAATGAAAGAAATTATGACTGCTGAGAAAATCAACCCGAGTTGCAGAGGGAACATTTATTCCTGTGTGATATTTAATAAACATAAGTTACATGTTTCTGATGCTGGTGTGTTTTTAAATTATTGAACATGAGTAATGGAACAAAGTAAATGTATTCAAGTACTGTACTTGAGGAACTTTAGGTTATTCCATTTTTTTTTCTTTTACATCAATTATGTATTAGAGGAAAATATTGCACTTTTTTACAAAACATTAATTTAAATGCTTTAGTTACTTTTACTTTTCAGATACTGATTCTCAATACCAACTATAATCAGTTAATACATTTAAGTTATAATGTTTACAATATTTTTTTCTTCTTTTAAAGAGTTTAATTTCACTGGTGTTTAGCCCCGAACATTTGGTATTTTATTGATGCAAACTAACAGTGAGTGCCACTGGTGAGCAGTCAGGAAACACGAGGGGAGATATAGAGGTGTGACATAGAGCAAATGTCCCCAGCCGGACTAACCGTTTGACCATCTAGGAATGTCTTTACTTGAATATTTGCATATTCTGTTACTTCGTACTTCGACTTTGCTACATTTCAGAGGCAAATATTGTACTTTTACTCTGCTACTTTTGAAGTTTACATTAATACAATCAAGTACAGTATATAAAAACAATATGAAAATATGATCCATCAAAACCGCATATAAGGTCAATAAATCAGCTTAATTGTTATCAGCTGCAATATCAATTTTTACAAGGCAGGAACATCGTAGTCCTTGACGTGAGATGAGCAAAAAGAGTGTTTTTACTTTTGAATTACTCGAAAGCTAATACTTTTGAAACTTTATTTAAATACAATTTTGAGTACAGGGCTTTTACTTGTAATAAAGTATTTATAAATTGGGGTATTACATCACATCTGCTTTTAATTAGGAAGCAAAAAAAAAAAAAAGTCTGGACTAGTGTTCATTCATGTTATCAGCGGCATTAAGTTCAACACTGTTTATAATTTTCTTAGTGAAGTACAAGTACTTTAATTACACTGAAGAACCTGCATGTTGTACTTTAACCTATAAGTAAAGAATATGAAATAGTGCTTTTTAAGGCAAGAACAAGTTCTTAAGTATTGAGTTTGTGTTTGCCTCAACCCCAACTCCTGTTCACAGGTTGTGGAACTGATAGGAAACTTGCACGTGTTCTCTTCGCTTCTCGACTCACGAGAAAGAAATAGTCTGATAAACAGTTCGCTCAGTAAAGTCCGATTGAGTTTCTGTTGTCACATATGATGCTAAAGAAATCACATCATATGTGCGGGGGTTAACTCCTGAGAGGGAAAGATGGGCGAGTGAGCAGGTATTTGATACAGATCATCAAATAAACACAGAAGCAACAATGGTCGTCCAGTGAGGTGTGTTTTCTGCCAGCAGGGGATGTTTTTGTCTCGTATTGTTTCCTCTGTTTTCTGAAAATATGGGGACTTGTGAACTAAATCTTTCATATAATCTACTGCAGAGGTTTTCTCAATCAACATTCTGAAAGTGTTTTCACATTGAACATGAAGGATGGGAACTAAATATGTGGATTTAGTCAGGCCTAACATTTTTGGTACATCCTAATATAAGCATTTATGGGTTAAAAGGGTTTAGAAACATTTTGATTTATCACATTTTCTAAGACTCCAAACTTCCAAGCCTCCAAAACTGTGTACTGTTTGAATTCTTTGTAGCCATTTGACAAAATCTAAAGAATGTGGCAGGCTCTTTTTGAAGACACTCCATGTGTCACTAATGCTTCATCTATGCATTAACTCTGTTCCCCAAGCTCTAGGTGAATCCACCAAACCCTGAAAAGTGGTGTCTACTCCTACTTTTTCAACCTCCAGTGAAATCTTATTCTTCTTTAAACTCTGTTTCCAATCTAAATTGACTCGTAACAAATGCAAATTGAACTCCAGCCTGCCTACATCCATTCTGTCAAAACAGTTCTGCAAGAATGATTGCTCATCAATTCTTCTTTGATAAAGATCATCTTATTCTAGTCTTAAAAGGATTATATTCGTCTTAAATCCAATAATGGGATCATGACACTGTAATCACCCTCAGATTTCCAAATTTGAATAGTCTGCATTGCAACTTGGCTCACGTTTCAGATGTCCACAGGACTGTCAGGACTGAAATCCCGAGAGAATAAAGGGTTATGTTGCGCTTCAGTCCTACCTGACACCCAGTCTCATCCGCAGGGGAAGCTGCACACTCAGTGTCGGTGAGTCCCCGACCCCTTGCTTTAAGCAGTGAGTCCTGCCGTCCGACAGGAGGCGTGTCTCCCCTACGGCCGGAGCGCAGCGCCACACCAGATGCAAGTGCGGGGAAAGCGACTCGACTCCATACAGAACCAAATCAACTTCTTTGTGCTGCTTTGATGACTAGTCCTTTCTCCAGCTTTATCTAAGGTAAGCCCGCTCTTCTCAACTTTACATTGACTTGCACGCTTTCGCTGGATTTCTTGCCTCACCCCCTCCCGCCACCCCGCGTGTAACATCTTTCAAGGAACAGGTATGAGGGAGGGAACAGATAATACCGATGCTATTTCATATCGTTTCCAACCGGCAAAATGCGCAGAAAACAACGCTTCGCGCCTCACCAGTGAGATTTGAAGTTCATCCGCGAGTTCATTGGAGCAAAGTCGCTTTTAACCTGCGCGCTAAGGACGCAGAAAACACTCAAACGTCTCAGAAATAGGCTCTGACTCGTGGTTTAATAAGCCTCGGAGGGACGTGACCTCCCGTGTCTTTGCTCGACCTCTATTTGGAAACGCTTGTCACCTTTTCGGGTTCCTCCTCCTCTTCCTTCTCGGACTGATGCCTTCACTGTGGTGGGGTTGAGGGACGTTATGGGGCTCGTTAAATGCCCATCGTGATCCGCTTTATGAATGATCCGTAGATAACGTCCCTACTTTACGGGGCTGCTGGGTGGGAAGTAGAGACGAGCCGCGCATTTAAATCCCACAGTTGATAAGTATATTAGCTTTAAATCAACTTTATCATTAGACAGCTGGAGCAGCGACACTCAACCTGATTAAAAAGCCCTTTTCAAATGAACAAAGGGGCATTTGTTGAGGTGTAGGTCTATCTGTAAAATAGAGCTGAATAAAAAAAAAAGCAGTATATGCATTGTTGCCAGCTGTGACTATTCAACTGCCAACCCTGCACACTCCGTAAGCACCTTTCTGGCCGTGAAACACGGCGATCAGACAACCACGGATTGGGGTTCCTAACATCAGTTCAAGGCATCTTCTTCTTATCATTCGTTTTTGGGAAGTAAAATCAGTCAGGGCAATCAATTAAGTAAAGGCAATCTGAGTCTTTTTTTCTCTTTTTTTAACAAATGAAATGAATGGAAACAACTACTGCAACCACTAAAAACGTGGGGATATTAAGGAAAAAAAAATCAAAGTGAGTCTATTCCAAACCATCAGAATTTACCTTTTGCTACACGTGTAAACTGGAGCGCAGTCTTAATTGCATCCTAACAACTCTGATAACATTGTGGCCTCTTTTTGAAACCATATCATTAAAACCATACAACTTAGTCAGCCTTCCAAAATAGTTGGCTTAGCCAGGCGTGGGTCAAAAATAAATTAATGCTCATGTGGAAGCAGGTGGCAGAGTGAAACAATATTTAACCTTTGGACATAAACTGGCCGCCAATGACAGAGGCGCTAAACGAGCAGAACGAGCTGATGGAGAGTCGCTGTCCGTGGTGCTGAAACCTCCTCCGCCTAAAACACGTATTTAAAGAAAGTCTCTGTCCTTGGTGCTGAAATCCCCTCAATGCACAGCCTTCATTCATTGCACAGGCGCTGACCGTGGTTCTGAGAACTCTTCAAAGCTCTCCTGTTTACAGACTCAGACATATCACGTCTTTATAATATCATCACTTATTTGTTGTTATGTTTATTTCTCACATTTTCACACCTTGTAGTAGAGGTCAGCCTGCCATTCAGTTTTATTTGCTCCGTATTTGAATTATGTTGACATGTCTACCGTGAGTTTAAACTCAGCATAATTTGACTTTCAGACTTAATTATCAGTTTTCGTTCCTAAAAATCCACTCAGAGTAACCCGCACGTTTATTTTATTTTATTTTTTTATTTTACTGAAAAGTCAGAGGCCACGGTCCAGCATGTGGGAAAATGGATATAAGTCGCGAATTTCTTGGAACGTCAGCGCTTAAAATCAGTCAGTAATTCACATAAGGGAACAGATAAGGTTGTTCTCGCCATCACAAGTCAGACTTTACCTGACGCGCATTGAACAGCCTGCCCAGTCTCGGTGTGAGGAAAAGTAGAAAGATTTTCAGAAAGTAAGTATATTCCAAACTAAGAACATGAGTGCAGAAATAGAGGGGTGCGAGCAGAGGCTATTCATCATTTTGAGTGTGCAGTGACAGGTTTGGTTCACGGAGCTCGCACACGAGTCCAAGCTTGAGTGAATCCGATCAAACAAAGGCGATCTTTTTTCAAATTCATAGACTGGCTTTTTCTTTTGCCAGTAACAGCCATCGAACCGAGCCAAGGGTGGTAATCTGAGGGAAAATCGGAGAGCGGCGGCTGGCTGACCGGCAAGTACACGACTTCAGGGAAGGGGGGGGGGGGGTTATAAAAGGAAGCACAGGGCGAGAGAGGCGGGAGAATATGGGGTAGGCATGGCAGTTTAGGCACGCGATATAGATCAGGTTGAAGTGTGGCCAGTCGAGAAACATGCCCGATCCACCCTGTGCGCTCTCCAATGTCTAGTGTTGGCTCGACGTCAGATGCTGTGCGGCAGTGCAGCAGGAGGAGCTCGGTGTGGCGAAGCTGATGCTCGCACTCTCACTTTAGGTCCTGCTGGATCTCTAGAAACCTCCGCTCTCTCCCACCCCCCCCCACCCCTGCCACTCACCCCCCCAACCCCTCTCTCCCTTCCAACCTTTGCCTGTGTCTCTCAGCAGATGGATTTCTTCAAGCTCTGCCCAGTGTAACATGGATGCCCCGCCACCCCCACCCCCACCACCTCCACCGTCATCTTCCTCAGCTGAGTCGGAGGGCTTCTTCTTCTTCTTCCTGGCGCATTGATCTGGACACGCAGTGTTCTTTTCTTTTTTTTTTTTTGTTTTTGCCAAATGGATGTGGTGAAACCGGTGCCCAGCCCGCCAGTGGTGATCATGCCGTGATTTGGCAGCTGCCTTGCTTCACGTTAAAAGGGTGAAAAAGATTCTTGGGAATATATCGATTCAGGGAATAACAAAATCCTGTGCACCACTTAAGAACCATGAAGATTACCTCCCTGTTGATGTTTAATGCGAGATTCAGGTGCACCGTCAGGCTTCTACTGCTGCTATTACACTGTGTGGGATATTCTCATGGGATGCCACATGTCTTGAGATTTGGTGAGTCACTTCATTTCTGTAGCCCTAAAAGTTTGACTGGTTTCTCTCCCCATTCCATCATACGCTTTCCTCATCCTGACTTTACTTTTCCTCCCTGTTCTCACTTGTGGGGAATAGTTGAAGTCGCTCTTCTGAGTGTTATTCACCGTGTTTTTAGATGCAGCTACAGAGTTGGTACAGATTTGTAGTGCCAGTGGAAGGCTGCCATAAATAGGAATGGATATGTGAATGACCTATAAGGAGGAAATATTGGGCAGTAGGTGACTTGTTGCTTTGTGGAGAGTTTCAAAATAAAAGGTTTAAGGCTTGCATGTCTCACAACACAGCTATGTGAGTGTTCACTCTCTGCTGTGTGTGTCCATGTTTCACAAATTTATATTTTATTTTACCTTGAGCAAAAGTTTGTCCTGATTTTGTCCCATTATTTTCCGATTTAATTCCTAAGCAGCTCAAAGTAGGAAAAACATTTCACCTCCACCAGGTAATACACTGTTGTTGTAACATATACAGCGTGTGATGTGTACGTGTGAAATATTGCAGCAAAACTCGACATGTTTTTCTAGTTGCATAATTTCATTGTGGATGATGTGAGGCCAAGTGGTTATGCAGAATTTCATGCTGGAGCCAGTGGTTGGCATGTTTAAGGCTTGTAACAAACAGTGTGGCAGCTTCCACAGAATTAAACAGAAGAGAGAAGGAATACAATTAATTAGACAATAAAACACTTCTTAATTTATTCCATCACTTGTGTCTTTTATCAAGAAGAGACAAGCGGCAAATACAACAACAAACACGAATAGAGAAACACACACACTGCCACCACAGGGATAAATTAACGTCGACAAACGTAAATGGGTTTCAATTTACGTGTGTGAGACAAGTGTAGGTGGGAATTCAGCGAACTTCCTGCCTGCTGCATGTCAGTAAAGTTGCACTGTGTTTGCTGACTCGCTCCGACCCATGCAGCTGTTTACTCCATGCGTATGGACATCAGCGTGCCAAAAGACCAAACACCCTGTGTCCCAACACAGCTCAGTACATCATGACAGTGCATCGTACCCCGCTAAAGAGGCCTGTGCTTGACAATAACAGCAGAGATAGAAGGCCGGAGCTGAACAGTTAGCACCTAAAAACTACAGTTCATTAAATCCTGGTTAATTTAATTTGGCTTTTTTGACACTGATTAACAGCAAAATACTATTTTAAGTTTAAGGGAAAACATTTCTACAACATCATTTAAAATCATTTGTAAAATGTAAAATATAGGATTGCATAAGTATATACTCCCTTTGAAGTGACTCAGTACTGCCACTGCCATGTCGAGCCACACCAAGAACCCCTGCCAATAATGAGCAGTTGATAATAATACCCATAGGAATATTATGAGAAGCTGCTGTCTTCTTATGTGGGGCCGTAAAGTATTATACAGTTCTCGTGAGAGGTCACCATGGTGGGAGCTAAAGTTACATGGAGGCTAATCCAGGTATAGGTGGGTGCATATGCTGAAATGGCCGGTTTCATCAATATTATCTTTAATGCACATTCAGCTAGTACAAATTTTCCTTCATCAGACATTAGAAATTTACATTTAAATTATAAGTTATTATTATTAACCTATCAAGGGTTGGTGCAAACGTTTGCACAGATAAAATTAGAATTTTTATCCCATACCTTTTTCTATACTCTCCTTAACTACTTTTGTATTTATTCTGAGGGCAAAAGCACATTTGGACTAGCTGAATGTGCCTTCTCATGTTAGGATTAGAGTTATGTTTGCATCCCCATTACATGCAATTTCACTGCAACATATTAATAATATAGTATAAAATCCAGTAAAAAAAACAAAAAAAACAAATGAAAATTATATTGTTGCAAAAGTTTGCATCCCCCTTAATATATTAATAAAAAATTCCTTTAACTAATATCTGATGAAGGAACATTTGTATTAGCTGGACGTGCATTAAATATTATGTTGAAATAAAAAATACATTCTTTGTTTTACTCCTTTTTTACATTTCAAAATAAAAGGTATTTAAACTTTTACACCCAACTGTACATCGGCAGACGCACCCATCACCTACGAGTCGGTGTGACATCAAAATGATTTTGAAGCTGTTCTTTTACTGTGAAAATGTTACAAATTGAAGCTTTAAAAATGTTAATCTCCTGTTTAGAGAGCGAGCGTTGTTGAGGCTGCTGCCACTGTGATGTCACGTACAGCGATACAGAGCATATATAACTTCTGTGTACTGAGTTTGCATTATTGGACGAAAAGGAAGACAGGATGTTGGCTGTTTTTCAAATACTAACTTAAAGCACAGTTGTTAACATTGTTTTTTCCTGGCATTTAGCTAAAGGAATACAATATGGGATCTGAACTAAAGCCAAGCTTGCTGCTTCCAGCTGTGTTTGAAAAATGATTGTGACTTCATTAGGAATCGTAAACAAAAGAATACTTTGTGAATAATGATCGTTTTATAATTCTGAACATACAAAGTAATTTCTGCCTCAAATGTGTTTAAAATGGACTCTGGATGTGCCAAAAAAGGTTTTAATTTCAGCCAGAGTGAGCTCAGAGGAAATATGTTATAATAAGATCAAAGAATGTACTTTTAAATAGGAGCAGGTGCCTCACAGTATTAGTAACCTTTCTATTGTCAGAACATTGCTACTTAAACTTCACCAACTGCATTATTATTGCTATTAATGCATTATTCTTAACAACATCTTTGCAGATTTTTTTTTTTTTTTACTTTTGTAGAAGCCAGTCTTTGAACCAAATAGGAGCTTTGCAAAGGATTCAGCTCATTCAATGAAGTGAAGAATTGTGGTGAGGAGGATTTTGATTGGAAGTTCAAGACTACAGCTCCTGACCTGCTCCTTTGAAAAAAAAAAATGTTTTACAGATTCCTAAAACATTTGCAGAAAATACAAAAATGATGAAGATCAGTTTTAAATTTGTCCAGAATATTCACATGGAAGCAGGTTTACTAGTGGACAACCACAGAAGTAAGCCACTGAAGATGGAGCTTGATTCAGATTGGCTGTGAACAGGTAGGAAGTGAAATTACTTGTGAGGAGGAGAAGTCATGTTCAGGGTCAGGGAAAAATGTATTTCACACATTTACTGCGAGCTTGGGGTGTAAAGCAGATAAAAAGCCGTATTAACAAGCACAACAACAACAAGAACAAAGAGAAAAACATACAGATTGTATAGAAAGTCAGGGGTCAAACATCACATTTTTCATCGCTGCCACAGAGTCATGCACACCCACGAGGTTCCTCACATTCAAAAAAAGCTCATTTTAAGTGAGTGATTTTCTCTCTAAAATGTGTCTGTTTATACAGGCACTTCATGTCTTTGGGATTCTGAGAGCGGAGATTGAATTAGACGTGTTGGCGCTGGCTTCCGCAGTCGACATTAATATGAAGGTCACTGTCTAATGGGGCGAGCAAGCTAAATGTTGCAGGTCAAGGCTAGAAAAACTCCCTTTTTAGCCAATAACTCAGGCTGTGAGAAGCTCAGCCTGTCAATAACTGAAGAGGAACGTTGACATTATCCTCCAAGCTCTGGGCCCCTGCCTCACTGATGACCTCTAAATAAGAAATGTGAGCTGCTGGGAAACAATGCGAGTGAAAGCAGATCATCACGTAATGGAGAGTCAAGTGAGAATCACAGTATCATTCCATGAACAAACTCACTTCTCCAATAATCTTCTGATATATTTTCCAATTCATTAATGAAACTGATCTAAACCCTAATCAAATGTTTTCACCCACATCCTAACAGTAGATAACAGGCACCCTATTAAACAACAAGACAACAAGCTTTACACTCATTTATTGACACTTATTTTAGCCTGTATCTTTGTAAAGAGCACCACCAGTTCAGGGATGTTCAAATCACATTTTATGCAGAAACAGGAAGAAATTCTGAAAACCATGAACTGAAGGTGTGTCAAGCCATATTACTCTAGAACACTGCCACCTTTCACACCATTTAGCTTGAAATTATGTCCATAATAGCGATCCATTATTCTTTAGGCAGAGCTTACAGGTTGGGAGGTTTGGGGTGGATGAGCACATAGTGCATCTGATTTATAAAGCAGTGCCTGGAGCTTGTGTTCTGTCTCACACTGTTATGTGTAACCACACTCTTTACAAACCAATACAGTTTTTTTTAGTTTATGTGCTGAATAAATATGATAAAATACTGGTTAATTATATTTCTCAGTGTTCATTGTGCTATTCACCATCACAAATGGGTTTCAAATGATTTGCAAATCATTGCTTTGTCTTCTTGTTTCCGTTTCACCCAGTGTCCCAACTTTTCTCTCCATAACTTTGTGCCTTGTTGCTCCTGACTGTGCTGACCCTGTAGATGTCAATGCTGCTGCTCACTAAAATTTGAAAAAAGATTGTTGGAAACAACCATAACGCCCTCTGGACTGCACCTCTTTCAGAGAAAATAGGACCCTTGTTCTGTAATTTTCTGCTGCTAGATTTGGGCAAATTTGCTCATTTAGTCAAATAAAGTCAAAAGAAAATGCACCAACCATCCTCCTTTTCAGTGACAGATAATAGATAGTGTAGGAAAAAAGGGACAATAGCGCAGTTACACTGTGTGTGTGGAGTGGATAATCTGGTCGACTACAGTATAATGCATCTCTTATTCTCTTGATCCTGTCTATGCAGAGTAGCTCTGATGTTTCTTTTTGTTGGGGGTTGCACTGACTTTATCTTAGGACTGCAAGATAGCAGAGGGTGGATACTGAACCCAACGGGACTCAGGGGCTCAGGTTCAGACAGAAATATTAAAATCATGTTTGGGATGGGGTTAGTCCAAGGAGTCAGGTACAAGCAACAATGAGTCATTCTGGAAAAACACAGCACAAACTGTGTCAGGCTTGGGTGGAGTTCAGCCAAAAAATAAAAAAAAGGCTTCTTGGGTTTGGCCACCACACTTTTGGGCTTGAGCTAGGTTTGGACTCAAATATGCTTGACAGATGCAACTATGACCTGCTGCCTTTGTGTCCACATTTCTTTATTTTCTATGGATGACAGACAAGTTTTTCTTTATTCAGTGGGAACTGATGTCCTGTAACTTTTGCTTTCACATTACAGGACAAAAGAACAGCTGTGTTAAGATAAAGCTGTGCCAAAAACACAATTTAGCTAATTTAAATGTAATATCAATTCAATAATGTCCAAAGCTAGCTGCAGCAGGGGCATCTGTCAGAGGAATTAGCTGCAAACATCTCTGACCGTGTAAAGGCCCAGTCACACTTTTTGCATCTGCATGACAATGTGTGTGTCCATGACATGAATTGCATCATCTCCCCAGTCCACTAGGGTCCAGATGGACTCTCTATGGACAACAGCAGACAGGCCAAACATTTGTGTCCCATCTGACTTTCTTATGCACCAACTGTGAATGTGCCAGAAAAGAAGCTGCTGATTTCATATATATTAAATGTGTGTAACATTTATTTCAAGCTGTTTATTTGAAGCATTTACACATTATTTCTTTCACTTTCACATTTATTAACAAAAAAGTAACGAAAATCAATAATGTAATAACTTGCGCATAACATAATAAGTGTTTGTGCATTTGTACGTCCTCTCTCAACTTAAAAACAAAGTTAAAATTTGACTCAGGTTGTGCAGGTTACCAAGCGTGATTCAAATTTAGGTTATGATGACCTAAAAGATTTTAAGGATTTTTCCAATACACCTCAATTAAATCTGGGGTTTTATATTCAGACACCTTGTTGTTTACAGTGTCCTGGTGTCTTTCTGTCTTCTATTTGTCTTCTACAACCAACGTGCCCTTGATCTCTGTAAGAGAAGAGTCTCAGTCACACCTTGGATCCTAGATGCTGCAGGTCCTATTTAGTATGATTCCAACAGAAGCAAGATGGATGGAGTTTTTCTGCCCATAGTCTTTTGTTCAGTTCCTTAATGTGGTACTGGAAAAAAGACTTTGAAAAGGTCTGTGGTTGTATTACCAGTCAACTACAGCACAAATGTATATGGAGAAGACCCGAGATTTCAGTGTGTCCAAAAATATAGAGGATAACACCCCATCTGCTTCATCAACAAATGACAAGCTGCTAGGATCCTGACCAAGTGATGCTGGAGATTCAGATGGTGATGTTGGAGAGGGTAAAGAGGGCCGAGATGATTTGCTCTCCACAGCGTGGGACTTGTCAAAAGAGTAAGCCTCTGATTCGCTGTCATAACCAGAGCAAAGTGCTGAGCTGTCAGTACAAGAGCTGGGAGGAGGTGAACTGGACTTGAGCTGAAGGGAGGAGTGTCAGAAACCCAGAGACTGTGCGGTGACGTCCTTTGTAAGTGCATCTTTTTCTTCTTTGAATGAGGGTCTGGGCGTCTCAGTCATAAACAGAAAAGAGTTGTGCTCTTTTCAACACCACCCCCTCCCTTCAACCTGGACTCGCTGGAGGAGGGACATGATTTCAGAAGCACATTCTTTATGTATTTTCATCCAGGCTTTGACGGGGATGCGCAGTGTGGTGTGAAACACACCGGATTCCGAATGAAGGCGCTTCATGAGCGGCAGCCTATTTGGTTCATTTTCTGCAGACAACTAATGCAGTAGTAGCGTTTCCCTGATGGTTGTGCACTTTGTCTCCCGTACAGCCCTGAACACTCTTCTCTTTGATCCAACATTAAGGTTGCTGAGGCTCTCCTGGGCTTTTGGTGTTGATAAGGGACTGTCAGAAAGAAATAGTAAGAAATAAAGACTGTAACGGCTGAGGAGCATTAAATACACCCAATGCTAGATTCTAACCTGTAGGGTAGCACATTTTACAGTTTATGCAGCTCTATTCTCATTATATCCTTTGTTAAAAATTGCATTTCCTTCTCCCTCTGGCTTCTGTTTGTCACAAGTGTTGCTGTACAGTAGACTGTGTACATACACAATTCCCTACAAGACACTGTAGCGTAAGTGACAATAATAATTCTCATGTTTAATATTTGGACCGCCTCACTTGCTGGATTGCCCATTATGTTTACTGCCTGTGTTGTCACACTTCCTAAATTTGTGATGCCACATGGGAGGTAACACTGCCTGCAAAACACTCCTGCTTGTATATCCATGACAGCTTTTCCATGACACCAACAGCTTTTCTGAGGCGGCTTTGTTTACAGAACATCCAGGATGACACGAATGCAGCGTCGCTTCAACAAAAAAAAAGCCAGACGAGCAAAGCGGTTATGTAATACTAAAAACATACACTTTTTAGGCATTGGATACATGGAAATGAGATGAAAGCATACGCAACAGGAAATGTGAGTTTTTGCATGAGTGTGATGTTGCATGGAGTTAAAATAGTGTGTTTTGATTCAGCTGTTGGAGATGATTGTTTCCCTCGGTGTGTACTGAAGAGCAGTGTTTCCAGTCAACTCAAGTCAATATTCATTTTATTAATAACAACAACAACAACAAAAAAAAAAGATACTAAGGGTTAGATAAAAACCTCAGGTTGTAAAATAAGTACTGTTGCTGCCCTTAAGCACCCATTTCTGACGGATGTGGGTGGTTGTGTCCATAATGCTGCTTGGTTTTTGGACCACTTGACAAAGACTCGGAACACCCCACAAGACCTGTTGTTTTAGAGATGCTCTGACAAGGGCCATAATGGCGAGGTCTAAAAAAATCCTTAAGCCATGGCTACGTCTCAGGCCTCATGTGAACCTTGCGCAAGACTCACGTTTGTATCTTTCTATTTTTATTTTGAGCTGTGTTCCGTAGTAGCATTGATGGAGGGGAAGCTCGTTTCAGCCGTACTTACTTCATGTAGTTCTCTGTTTTCTGAATAAAATAATTAAATACCGGTTGCATCTGGGTTGCATTTACGCACATGCAGCTCCAGTGACATGATGACACGCGAGCCGACGTGTAGGTAGTGTGGACAACTAGATCCAAATAAAGTAGGAGTTTTTCCGCGGTGTAACATGTGCATCTCAAAAGTGCATCTGTGACACACTTTTGGTGTTGACACAGCATTATGCCAGCCCATTTTTCCTGCTTCCAAGCCATCAACTTGAAGAAAGGACTGCTCTATATCCACTATGCCCCACCCTTTGACAGGTGCCACGGTAATGAGACTTGACTTGTCAGCGATTTTAATGCTGTGGCTCTATGTACGGAAAAGGCTCTGTGGTTGAGCACAATAATAATATGAATCCAAGCAGCATGTTAAAGATTCAACAGGGACTGTGATAAAAGCGCTCAGGGGGCACTAAACAGAACTCAGCAGAGAGATAACACACAATGAGAAAACACACAATGCACAAGGCCTAGGATGCCATTGCATTGCAACTACGATTAGAGAATTAGCTAAACATTTGGGAGAATATGCTAATTTGCATCCTTTGTTTGTGTGTGAAGCACAAATGTTTCGCATGGTTGCATCAAAATATCTCATATAAACTGTAGTGGGCATGTGAACTTGCATTTAATAAATATTACCCGGTTAGTCATATTTAAAATGTTGTATATCCCTGTAGCAAGGCTGTGCTGTGATAGAAATAAAAACGACCTTTCCTGCACAACAGAACATACCACGCTTTCTACATCTTTCAGCCATCTGTGGCTCCATATTCTCCCTCTTTCTTCTTGCTTTCTGTGCAAAGTAGATTCCTATAAAATACCACTGCGCTTCTACATTCTGTAGACACTTTTGATTTGAATCCTTTATTTCTTCGGTGTCCACTTAAACATTTATCACAGAATTTATAACACATTTAAAAACTGAGCTACAACGACGTTTCATAATTCTAATCCCTTTAAGTCAGATTTGATATTTACAATATTATCATTCACCCCTATGTTTATACAGGGGCTTCCACATGTGGGTCCAAAATAAGTTATTGGTAAATACATCAATGCACTGGTTATTGTGCTTCTTCTTAACAGGCTTCCACTTTTCATTGTATGCTAAACACATCCTAACACCTACTGTATTTTAGCAAATGCCACACTCTTTGCATTTAATGCTAAAGCCTGTGATACACCAAACTGACAGACGCTCCCCGATGGCCTGACCCTCAGAGAGCGTTTGCACTGTGTCCAGCACCACAGATGGATGATTCAGCAGGTTGAATAGGAACGGCTGCGCTCTGGATGTAGTTTTACAAGCTGTTTCTATGTAATCTGGAAAATGTCTGGAGAATCAGGTCCAGCTGTTGTCTGGAGTTGTCGATTCACACTTTGTAGCGCAGCGGGAGATCGTCTGTGTCAGACGCATTCTCACATGGTGAGAAACTCGATTTCAGCAAAAGGTGGTGGCTGAACACGTCCACTCGCTCACTGTAAACTCTTCAAAGAATTCACTGCTCTATGGACACAAGGGCTCATGTGGATTTTACCAAGACAGGATAAAGTTTGTGCAATGTCCTACCGTCTGACTTGGACATTTAAATTTAAAGTTACTAGCAAAAGTAAGGCAGCAAGTACCATGGCTGCAGCACAGAAATACTGTGACTATACTTTTCATAATCGTGTCAAAAAGTCCGAGTACAGCATCCAACTCACGAACAGAAAGAAAGTGCTCAAATGGCCCTTTTTGGTCCTCATAAGCACAACCTTGGCTGCAGCTATTCCATTAATGGCGGCTTGGTGTGTGAGAACAGATGGAGGCTGAGGTTGTAAATGGAAATATCAGCAGCAGCTTTAGTGTGAGCCTTCACATTGGATTGAACCCCTAATTGCCGTTGAATATGATTTGTAAGAGCAGTGAAATGTTAAAAGTCAAGGTTATCCAGAGGTAGGCACGTAGCTTTAGATGTATGCTGGTTGGTCTACGTTTGACCTCAAGGTAATCTTGATTTGATGGCAATGTGTTAAGGAGGATATTTCCAAAAATGAATTTTGCACTTTTTAGTATGGGGATAATTTATTTATTTTTTTTTTTTTGATGCAAGACTTGGACACAACAAGCTATTTTTAACCCAGAATAGTTTTCTTTGGCAAATGCCATTATAGACAACAAGCCTTGGGGTGTTGCAGATTAATGAGAAACACTTTAACTGCTGGAAGTAGCTGTTTTTGTTAACTTCAAAGCTTCAAACTGTACCTGAAAATGATCATCCATGGGCACTTTTCGTTTTTTGCAGTCTTTGTAATATGACGGATATGGAGTTATAAATCTGCTCTCACTTTCCAGCATATGAGACAACGTGTGCCTATATGAAAACCAATAATGCTGAGCATAGGCCTTTTATATATTTAGGCTGAAATTCACTGCGGTTTTCCTTCAGGTGACTTTGTGTTCATTATACCTCTCTGCAGTATAAGAAAAATGGCACTTTTCTGCTGCAACCCTCCCGTTTTTATCCTCGGGACCGAGGTGGCCCTTGGTGGCTGGGCAAGGCCACACCTGGTTGGGTGGGATTCAAACCCACGGCCTTGTTTATATATAGTTTATACATTAGCACTTCTTCAGCTACTAAATGCTCGGCCAATGAATTCTTCCACTCAAACATGCTATGTAACACTTATTGTAAAACATGTTTATGCATTTCTGTGTAAAATGATTAACAACATTGTTGGGCAAAAGCAAAGGTTATGACATTGAGCTGAGGACCTCAGGACAATCTGTATCTGTTGCCAAAGCATTTAGCTAACATCTTGGGATGTCATGCTGCAGCGATGGCTTTTGAAGTCAAAAAACACTCCTAGAGTTAGCATGAAAATGAGGATGTACTGTCAGACATTCATATACTGTTTTATATAAGAAATAAGAGGCAGTGGCATGTGATTGGATTATTGATATTTGGGAAAATATGGGCATCGTATAAGAATCATTAACACCGTGTCTTGCTTGGGCAAAGCTTCACAGCCACAGTAGTAGAATTCCTCAGTAGACTGATGCAGATATGTGTATCATTAAAAAGCTAAACTGTGCCTTGGAAACGGGATGTACTTTTGCTGGTTTCCCATAAATCAATGTTGTGTTTGATTATGATAGCACTGGCCATTGGTTCAGTTAGGTATAATAACCACCTGTCCCAATGCTGCTGTGACGTTGCTGAACATTGGTCAGGCCCAGAAAGATGAGCAGTCAGATGATCGAAATGTGTAGAAACAAAGCAACAGTTTAACATGATTATTATTTAAACCCATTTCTGTGAAAAGACCAAATGGTTAAATATGTAAAATATTAGGACTGCACCATCTGAAATTTATTTAACACATTTCTTTCTAATCTGATGTATCTTGTGTTAATAGTTGCCAAATTATCCTGCCTGCAGAGGGAGTGGAATTTATAGAATGTCCAAGTTGGACAGGATTCCCTTTCTGGGGGAGTGTAAATGTGAAGAATGAAGTCCATAACCATCTGTTCATTAGATTGTCATTTTTCCTGTGTAAAAAGGCAAATTCAGCCCTGGTGGGGATACTGATCTCACTATATAGAATGTTAGGTCATCATTTGGAATCTTTGTCTGGACACTAGAAAATCTACTTTAGATTTAATGTCAGGGTGGTCAGTAATGCTAGCCGGTGCAAGTAGCTCTGGAACAACCATGCAAAATACTTTAGTAACGTGACATGAATGCTAATACCTTCCAAAGAAAGAGAGTGTATATTCCTTATTACAGTATGCATCCTTGCGAACCTGCTTTCAGCCAGTAGGCATGTTTGCTGAGACAGAAAGAAGTTCAGCAGTTTCACAGAATGGCAACGCTCATCGTATCACCCTTCATTGAGGTTAACTCAAGCATATAATGTGTCAGTGACTTTTTTGTGCCTTTGGCTGCGGAGCACACGTTCTACCATGGAAGCGCTTCCCCTTCACTTGTTCTTCTAGTTTATGATGACTTTCTACTACTGTTGCTCTTTTAGTGCTCTTATTTAAACAGATGGAGAGTTCAGTGCTCCTGTTTTTTAAGGTCGAGGGTCCTCAGCGTTTGTTTCCTTTCAACCATATGTGATTATTGCATAAAGAAAACAATTGTTACTGAGATGCCAGTGAAGTAGAGATGCATTTATCGCAGAGTTAAACCTTTATGGTAAATGGTCTGCACTTGTGTAGCACTTTTCTAAAGTGCTTTACACTGCTTCTCATTTACCCATTCGCACTCACAATCACAGGGGGAGACATGAGTTTGTTTCCCCCCTTATGGTAGAAGCTTGTGCCTTATTATCAAACTTAATTGTACTGAAACTAACCCAAACCTTTTTTCTTTACCCAATCAAGTGGTCTTTGTGCTTGAACATAAGAAGGGTCTATGAAGCCTCGATATTTAATATCATAACTACGACAACAATGGGGAGGCTCATTTTAACCCATATAAAGCTATTTAACCTACCAGGATGCATTAAGTCACTTACGGAGCCAAACTATGAGCCAGCAGCCCTGGTTCTCCTGCAAATTCTGGATCTACCCCAGGGTTTTCTACTATTTTGACATGCTTCCAGTAGAAGGGGGCTGCCCAGGAAGCATTCTGATCACATGCCTGAAACACCTCAAGAGCGGTGGCTCTACCTTTACCCCTCTATGGATGTTCAAACTCTGTAACTAATTACACTTATTTGTTTTGGTCACTACTCAGAGCTTGTGAGCCCAGGTGAGTGTTGGAATGTAGATGGGTAAATTGAGAGCTTTGCTTGCCAGCCGTGATCAACAAAAAGCACATGCACTACTTCATATGACCTTTAATTTGTAACGTCTAGTAATAAGATCAGTGGTGTATTTAGCTGAAAATTTCAGCCTAGTACATGTAAATGTGAATGTTGTGTCAATGTCGAAACACTTTTGACATATGATACTGACCTTTTGAAAAAGCTAACATTTCTTCTGAGCTACTCAGGATGAATGTTAAAGATGACGAATGTTTATTCTTTTCAGTATAGAAAATGTGCAAAGAGTGATTTATCTGTGTTGGCATCTATGAAATACATTTTTAAAAAAGCAGTTGAGGAGTGCTGATCGCCAAATGGTTAAGGCAAGTGCTACATCATCCTGGGTTTGACTCCAGCTCATAACCTTTGCTGCATGACGCACCCCAGTATTACTACAACTGAAGAATATTGTGTACATGTGAACATAGTCACTGTCTCTGCTGCTTGTCATATTCAAATATGCTTTGCAAAAAGGACAGATTCTGTTCTGTGGGACAGGAAATGACTCAACGCACTGGGCTTGGTACTCGTTGCCTAATTTCCTCTGTGCCATGTTCTCTCCATGTCTACTCATATCTGTGCTATTCTCCTTGCTGTTTTTACAAGGCATCAGAAAATAAAATATATTTTACTTAAATTACTTTATTTGCCTTAGTGCTGCCAGTCTGAATTATCAGCTTTCCTAAATTGAGTTTAGCAGTGGTGGCTTTGTGAGCATTACACTGTGTCTTGGCCAACAGCCAACACTCTGCTGGTAAATATATTTAAATCAGTGCAAAGCTGCTTAAAATATTCATATTTCACTCATAGCTAGTTTATAGAAATTCGAACCCGTCTAAGGCTTGCAAAATCAGTTACATGGATAAAAAAATATATATCATTTCACATTTTCAGGGAACAAAGAATGCGGGAGCTGGTTAGTGGCGGTGAGGCGTTGAGCCCCCGTGCACAGTGTGTGTTTTTCTGATATGGCTGGCTTTAGATGCTCTGTCTCTCCCACCCGAGAGAGGAAGGGGAATGAATGCCATGTTCCTCTCAGTGCGTCACACATGAAGACCGTTAATATGCCACATAAAAACTGCTGCTCTGCATCCTTCCTCCTGGCATTCAGCAGAAAGTCTATGCCTGCTGGAGGCCTTGCCAATAAGTCACGTACGTGGATTAATTTGGACTTTAGATGCTGACGGAGCAGGAGGTGGACGAACAGCGATGGAGACGTCCTGTTCCCACTGACACTGAGGACATATGTGACCAGATCCATTCCCTGTATCAATGTGACAGTAATACGAGCCAGGACTATCATGACACAATGTCCTGTGCTCGGACAATTATAACCTTTTGATTTGTCCTACACTTCAGCTAGTGGACTAAGTGCTGCATCCCGGTGCACAGAAGGCACAGAGTGAGCAGCACATTCACAACAGCAGCAACTCTTGTGCTCAGTGTGTGACTACAGGAGGTGTTCAGGCACAGTACTGTATATGGGTCATCAAGTCTTGGAAGTGCTTAAAGCCCACTATACAATGACTCTGGTTATGCACATAAAACTCAGCAATATAGACTTGAAGCATAAAAACGTGTATGTTTATGGCTGTGTAGCACGAGTAAAATGCAAGACAGCTGAACAGACTGAAACAGAAACATATCTCTTCTGTCAGATGTGCATAAGAGGGATGACACTTAGATAAGTCAGGTCCAAATCAAGGTCACTCAAGTCAAACATATAGTGCATATAGATATAGAGTGCAGCAGTTTAAGTTTCCCCATTGTTGTGCAAAGAAATAATTTTCTTTCTAAGAAGTAAAGATGGCAAGAGAATGACTAATTTTATTTTAACCTTTACCACAAATATGTGGAATTGGTTGGGCAGCTTTAATGGTGAATTAACTTGACATCAACATGCAAAACTGCATATTGGTTCATCACATCTGGTCTTTCACTGCTATTCAGGTAATTATGAATCCAAGACTATCACCAGTGCAAACATCTATACTGTACATTTCTGTAGAGAATATAATGCACTGGATCAATTATGTTCCACTACCTGTGTTTTTTTGAATAAATGAAGCACTACATTTAACAATCCCTCCAGCATTTTGAAGGTGTTTTTGTCATTGTTACAGCTTTTCCAAAAAACTTGTGATGCATGTTGCAATGTTTTAAAGTGCAAAGTTGTGCAGAGGTTACGCGGTATTGGTTGAATTAATTGTTACAATCTCAACATCGTAAATTCCTGGAGAGACTGGTTCGTAAGGAGGTGGTTGGGTGGATGGTGGGAGTATAGTGTACTCAGTATTGCAACAACATTGACAGCTGTTTCATAGTGGGCCCAAACACTGGTCTCCTGGTTTTAAAGTCTTGTGTTTTGTGACCCATCCACAGCCGGTCTCACAACCAATAGTTGTCACCTAACAGTAAAATGTTTTTTGGTCATTTTGGTTGTAAACAGCACCTACTGTGTTGGATTTAACAGAAGGACAGTCTCTTTAATTGGGGTCTGGTCAACAAAATGCCCACTGGTGATTTGATAGCAAGATTATGGTTTTATGTAAAAAAAGTACAAAGGAAAGTTAAATCTGAAAAGTTAACTGAAATTAACTAGACTTGCTGACAGTCAAAATTTAGGTCGAATTTAAAATAATTAAAGCTGATTGTAGCCAAGGATCATAGCAAACCAATGAGGCAAACTGCATGTAAAGTTGATAGAAAATTCTTAAATCATTATGTGATCTGTGTGTTTGTATCTCAGAAAGCATAACATGCCAAAATTTCCAGATGTCTCTGTCTTTCCGTCCCGCTGCCTTGGAGACAGGTGTTTGGAGAGCAGAGCTGTATATATTGTAAGTAAAAGGCTCTGATTGAGAATGGCAGGGAAGCCTCTGCTAGTCAATAACTCATTTGGAAGAGGTTATGAATTAGAATGATCTTGCTGAGGGGAAGGTAGACTCCAGCCTATATCCTGCCTCGAGTTGGTGAAGAAACTAGAATAATAATCCTGCAGGAAAATCGATGGCGAAATGCAGCGCCACAGGAACAAATACCTTCACCAACCATACAACTCTTATCTTTCAATCGTCTGAATTTCCACTGATGCACCATAAACCCAATTCCCTTAAATGTCATGTTAAAATTTCAGGCCATTTAGATTGGCTTGTGGATGGAGAATGACTGCTTCCCTCTCCCAGGGGCTATGATTATATGTCAATAATGTCCTTAGTGCCAGTGAGGTTCTTTCATTAGCTTGTATTTAGATTGAAGTGTCATCCATATTACGAGAGCCCGCTGCTGCTGAATCTTTAAGTGTCTCCAAAGTGTTTGTGTGTCTATGTGTGAGTTTGCTGTTTGTGCAACAGTCGGCCACTTTCTCACCTCTTAACTTTCAAAACAGTCATCAGTCCAATAACTCACCAGTTCCTGTACAAATGAACACATGAACATGTTTGGCCAATGTTTAGACTTTTATCAGTTTACAACATACATAGCACTATGCAATTTGTCCACAATTATACTTTTCACTCATCATGACAATTTCTTTCCATCCATTATGTAATCCTCTTATCTTGTTAAGGGTTTTGATGGGTGATGGAGCCAATTCCAGCTAACATTGAGAGAACTTGGACATGCCGCCATGCTATAACAGGGCAGATATGTGGAGACATCTATGCACATTCACAATCACACCTAAGACAAATGTACAGTCTGCAATTAGCTGAACTGCATGTTTTTGGACTGTGCGATGATCTGAAACACAAGAAACACGCAGAACACGCAAACTTGCCCATGTTGCAAGATGTTTGGACACTTTATTTTTAGAAATTCTAAAGCCCTGATTACTGTAATGTACATCTATGGTTAAAGAGCTGGTATGATGAAGAACAAAATAAAGGAGCTTTGGGTGAATTAAATTTTAGCAGCAATTGTGAACTTTGTTTTCTGTTACTCAGCTGGAGTAATTCAGTGCACTATCTATACCAAAGCTAAGTTGGTTGCTTCCAGCTATAATTGAAAATTGACAGACTTTGTTAGGAACACTATTCTATAGCTGTTATAAATAAATGTGCCAGTTTTTCTCCAGTGATCACCTGACTGACTGTATCATCGTCCATTCCCGACATAGGAGACTGAGTAGGGCAGGGTCCACACTGTGCTACTGCTGCAATAATGTAGTTATAGAGCTAGGATCCTCTGGTTGTCTATGCCTACCAGCTGTACAGTCAGAGGAGCATTTGGTATGCATCCCTTAGGGCCGTGACACACCAAGTTGATGTCAAAGAACTAGTGAACTGACTCTTGCTGGCCGGACTGACAAGTGGCACTAGAGCACGCACGGAAGAAGAGAGCCGATGACACGTAGTGCTGCATGTTCTGCTCCTCCACGGGAGGAAGAGAAAGAGGAAGACTTGGGAGGGCTTACTGAATGTGATCAAAGCAGCATCAGCTTGCCATTTTCACACTACTCTTCCTCACGACAGACTGTTTGTAACTACTTCTGATTGAGGAAACTTTCACTGGTGAACCCACACTGCCCATTCAAAATGCAAAGGTTGGCCAAAAATGGGACACTGAAGGTCTGACGATGCGGGACACGCTGCAACGACGAGTTCCGATGGACACTCTTCGTCGGCCCGATGCTGGCTGACCACCAGCTTGGTGTGTCCCTGCCCTCAAAAGCGAACTCTGTGTCATATCTGGGTTTTGGGAAGCCTATGTGTTTGGCTTAAGTTGCTTATCACACCATTTCGTCTGCAGCTGAATATACTCTGTAACAAATGTACTTTTTCTTACCTACTAGAGATACGCAAAAAAAACTCTATGTATCTGTCTGCCATCTGTAAAGCTTTGCATCTTCAGAAGAACTTGTTGGCTTGGAGCTGAGAGCCACATACACTGTAGGGAAGCCAGAAAGTATTGACAGATGGACTGAAGTAATGTCGGGTGGTTGTCGTTTTCGGACGACAGTCAGAAAAATCCACAGTAACAGCAGTAATATCTTTTAAGTCCCGTGTAGATTTTCCTTCTGTACACAAGGGAATAGTAATAAGTAAATGCTTCGAGTTAAATTAATCTGACAACTGAGATCGTTAGACTTTTGATAAATGGTCAGCAGCAGATGTTTAAAGACTGTAGTAATACCAATGCTGAAAGCAGACTTTATTCTGGAAAATTGGATCAATTTATACTTAAATGTTGTAAACATGGGTGTTCAAGAATCAAAATGTCAGCTAAATATATGGTTAAATTTTTAAAAACAAAATAAATCCAACCAAACAACTCGACTTCGGTCTACATGCACAGAGCGATGTTGGTGTCAGTAGACAGGAGAGACTGGAGCTGTATAAAACATATTGTTTCACTAAAGCCCAAGAATATGAAATCAAACCCCAAATTCACCATAATATGGTCAATAAGGTCAGTAAAGTCAGCTGCTAGAGCCCGACACCTTTACCTAGCAACATTGTTTCTAATGCTTTACACAATCACATGCATTATCAGTACATGCAGTACAGGACTGTCCTGACTGTGGAGATAAAGTTGCTCCATCAGATAAAGGGGGTTGCACACTGCTGACTGGAGATGAAAGAAACAGGAGTTTCTTGAAAGTGCTGAAACAACACAACCAATAGGATTATTGGCTGTGGGTGGCGATTTAATTTGCAATTATGCAGCCTTTGTGTGTAAGTGTGTGTGTGTGTGTGTGTGTGTGTGTGAGTGTGTAGGTGCCATCTACTGATGTTATCTTCAGTGTTTAAAACGTTACAAACAGACTCAAACTGAAAATTTCCTGTGTGTTTTCCCCACTTTTGCCAAGTCCTTGCACAGTGATTCTCCTGATTTGTCCTTTGTAGCTCTGAGGGTAAATCTGTGCATCTCACACACCCCCATCAGCACACTGTAACTCTTGATTGCCTTCTTTGGCTTTGACTTTTTACACAGAGTGTGTTATCATGTGGCTTGTAACGGTAGAGTGGAAAAGGAGCTGCTTAGATTTCCCAAGATGTCTTGGTCAGGCATCATCGCTTTCAGAAAGCAATCTGTACTTAAAGAGGAAGGAAACAGTGGGAGGAAGGAAAGTGCAGAGAAAAAAAGAAGCGTGTGGATCCTTTGTGTGTGTTAGGCAGAACGCAAGACGGAGAATAGAGAGAGGAAAAGATGGGATGAAGGTCAGTTGGGAAAAATTTGCAGAAAAAATATGAAGACACTTCAGGGAGGAGGGAGCAAATAAATAAAGGATGTTTCCTATAAATTAAACATGACTGTAAACGGCAGTGGGGATAGGGACCTCACACTTACTTCATCGGAGCTGGTCAACAAAACACTAAGCCTGTCGGGATGCTGAACGTTTCAGCACACAGCGTGCCTGCTTCACTCGTCTCGTCTTTAATTTAAGCTGCTAATTTATTTCTTCATAATGTGTCTGTGGTGCAAATTCTGACAGTGCTCAACAGATAACTTAGGTCTATCAGAACAAGGCTCATATTTCTATAATTCTAGCATGATTTCTATTGAAAATAATGTTTATAACCATTATACAACACTACTGAGCTGATTTTTGAGATCTGGGGAGATGGCAGGGTCACAAAAATATGACAGAATGCATGAACAGACAGACCATGGACTTGTTTGGGAGGGACCATGAAGGCAAACCACTCAAGTTTGAAAGTTCAATCTTGAAATGAGAATGGAGGTTTGGCAAAATAATTGCTCCATTTACTGCAAACCCTATTTCCAGTAAGGTTTCTAGCTACGTTTTCTAAAAAGTCTTACAAGCTGTGACACTGGAGCATTTATGTGACAAAAGTACAAAGATTTTCAGTGTTTTCACTGAAAAAAAAAAAGTGAATTGAAAGTTTGAACACAATTAGTACTAGGTTTGGACAAAGGCGCCTTTTCTTTTTTTGCTAGGGGGCTGGTTGCAGGTGGTATATTTGCTCAGTATTATTGGCTACAAGACAACAGCTGCTTAACGTTGCCTGATTCTCTTCCTCATTTTTCTCAATGCATTTCAATGAGGAACGAAGAAAGATGCAGGCAGACACTTTGTTTTGTGCTTATGCCAGTTACATAAAAGTTCAAGTGAATTAAGAAATCGTAAATGCCATTTTGCATTTCAGAGAAAGTCACAACTTTTCCTGAGAGCAGGTTTGTAGCCTTTGACAGACTGCTTAGTCACATTTCATGGTCTTTATAAGTGGGTTGCTCATTGTCAAGTCCACATTGTAATGTTTTCACATTCCAGCATTAAAAGGGACTTGAAATGTTTAATTTAGGAGCTCATGTTGTAGTTCAGTGAAGCAGGAAGCAGAAATGCACTAGCCTCGCTACGAGCCGCAGCGAAACGGCTAATCAAATGATTTCCGAGCTTCTTTTATTGTTTTTTAACTTCGGTTATAAATTCACAAATGGCCACACATTGTGGTGTGAGCCAAACCCCTGTGGTAGCAGCAGATTTGATTCCTGAAACCTTTCAGTCTTAAGCTGGAAGAAAACAGATCCGACAAGATTTGAGTGCGATCTACTTTCAAGAAAACTCAAAACTAACTAACATATGTGTTTGAGTAGCCTCATTCGCACCAAGCAGCATCCTTCTGAACTATATGTGGCTATATGCTATAGTGTACTTTTTTCCTGTGTTACTCTTTAGTGGGAAGCCTGTTCAGCTCCTCCACCATCATCACATCAAAGGCTTTCCAACTTTCTTCTCACAACTTTTAGGGGCTAGAGAGGAAGTGTGCTGGAAGTGCATTACATTATCCTGAATTGCGGATATGCTCCCCCGTTTTCACTTACGGTCATGCTCTAGTTTGACATTTTGCTGACAGATCTTTAAATACCTGTAATAGTAATGCCATTGTCAAGTAACACGTCTACCAGATTGGCTCTAAATCAGGAAGATTTGTTCCTCTCTACATATAAACAGGATTTACACAAGAATTGACAAATTTAAATATGTATCCAATTATTTGAATCAGGGATGGTTGTTTCACAGTAAAGTATATGGAATAGGTCTAATTTAACAAGCAAGCAGGCCATTTCCCTTTGAGAGTTACAATTACCCTAATTGAAAAAGCTGGACATGGATTGAAACTGGCAGCCTGATTAATAGACTCTTACAAGCTTCCATAGAAACCTCTGTTGAGTACTCTCACACATGGGTGGGTCCAGGGTAGATCTGTGTATGTACGTGATATTTAGCTGGTATTTCAATGTAGTATTTGGAATTTATTCATCTTCATTTCTATGTTACATAAATAAACTCAAGACAGTAATTGTTTTGCTCTGCTTTTCAACAGTTCCAAAAAATGACACTAATAATAGGGGGCAGATAAATCTTCCTACTAAATCCTTATTTCATGAACCTCTTTATCAGACAACCAATTGAGGTTTTGTATTCCTGTACCACTCACCCTTTATACTGCTTTAGGGCCAGCACACTCTAAACAGCGAATTATAATATGTGATTAGGTCGTGACAACTGGTCTGACCAAGTTGGTCGTTGTCTGTGCCAGTCTGGCTCAGTCGGTGTAAACATTTTAGTTTTCAGACCTAAGGCCCAGTCTCTCAACATTTTTTAAAAAACTGTTTTAACATTTACGACTGGTATCAGTGATCAATGACGTCACAACTGAGGCAGACCTACAGTAATTACAGCTTTACCTAAACATAGCATTATTTTGTAAAGTTTTATTTATTCTTCATTTCAATCAATCCCCAATGGTTCTGAAGTGTGTTGCTGCACGTTTACCCAGCCTTCAGGTGTGTGCTACTTCCAGACTTTCAAAGACTAGAAATCTGTGATAGCTGTTCGAAAGAGTATTTATATGTGACCTGACCAGTCTTTGACAGTCTGTGCTAGTCTTTATGTTTGGTTAATTATCCCATCCAATGTGATAGAAGTGTATGCAATAGTTGGGCCTCTTTTAACCTTAGGCCACCTTCATTGGCCTTTCCTCAACTGCCATGTGAGGGGTACAATAAGATATAAAGGTAGAATGGTATATATACATTTTGGGAATCAAAAGACTGGCAAATACTGATGCTGTGTCAAAGGCTCATATATATCGTATATGTAAGTGGGAGTTTGGATATCTTCTCTTATATTCCACAGCTTTTACTGTTTCCTACAGTACACAGCAGAGCAAAAGCAAAACCTACTGTGCAGGGGAAGCATCCATGTTCAGCACAAAATATAAGTCAGCATGTTGTGGTTCAAGACCATCTAAAACATGGGTATCACCGTGATTCAATACAGGTAAAAATATGCTTTATGTCATCATGATGCACATAAAGCAAGAGAGATGCAAACAGATTTGCAGGTTGTTTATCAGTTAGACTTATTACAACATGGGTAGTTTCCAACAGACATGCGTGACATGCAGTGCTGAAAACATGGCTGTAATTGCCTTCTATCTAGGCACCAGGTTATTGTCCCGACAACATTCTGACAGATGTTGCGCCTGTTCCCAGTACAGTGTAGGTGGTTTCTTTTGAGATTGGGCTAACAATGGTGCTATCATCAGCAAATTTTAACAGCAGTATGTGGGGTGAACTGAGCTGCACTCATGCGTACAGAGAGTGAGCAGGATAGGGCTCGGCACGCAGCCCTATGGGTGGATGAGGTGTTACGTCTGATTTACCTTCTACGGTTGGGTGGTTGGTTAAAAAGTCCAGACTCTAATGGCAGAGAGAAAGTCCTAACCCCAGGTTAGACTCTTTATCTGTAACTGTCCAGTACAATATGAATCTAAATGACATGTTTACCAGTTGCAGAGAACAAGCTACAGAAACACAAAGAGGTATCATTTCACCACACGCCTTCTGGAATGGGGGCGCTCCTTCAACAAATGCTTCTGTGGGAGGCTGAGAACACAAGACATATATGGTCAATCAGGTTGGAGGTGCAAAGATGATGTGTGCTGGATGAACCAACATGTGCTTTCCTGGTCCAGAATGCACATCAGTCAGTGGGAAATGCAGCAAAGGCTGGTTCCTCATGACTGGAGGCTGTATGTGACATGCCATTTTTAAGGATTTATTTATTTATTTTTAGATGTATATCTAATTGATTTTACTTGGAAAAATATGTTTTCTTTAGCTTTTAGCTTATTGCCATCAGCTGATCCGGTCAAACTTCACAAATGCTTTTACCAACTTATCAGGTATTTGCCTAGCAGTTTAATAGCAGTGCCAAATCATATTCGAACAATGAAGACAGTGACATTTGTTGCAACAGCTCCCTCGACCACCCCAGCCTCCTTCTTATGTTGTAGGGTTTTGCCATAGTTTCTTAAAATGTAACGTTTATTAAAGGGGGAGTATAGTCCAGCGGAACTGATGCTGCTTTTTGATGATCCCGCCAACTTTAACTCTACATACAGTATTGAAAAGTGGTCTGCATCTCTGACAGAAGTGTGAAAGAGATGGAAATACAAAGTCAAGGTATATTCTTGTGTACTCCTCTTCATCTGAGGCTTTTATTATTTATTATTTTCTAACTGACTTGGAGGTGCACTTTGTTAAAGGTATTAGCAAAGACAAGGATTAAAATGGAGGTGGCTAATAGAAAGGGGCTCCATCTGTATACAGATTAAAATGCAAAGATTCACGAGTGTTTAAATACCAGTGTGGGATACTAAGTCATGCTGCATTTATGCTATTAACGTTTTCCTTTTTTCTTTTGCCTACTGGTGTACAAGTGACATTATTTCATATCAGGGTCATAGAAGCTTTAGTATTTATGGGTATTGCCGGTGTCCTCTAGTCTAATGTAGTTACTATTCTCTGTATTTATGTGTCCACTTTTTTTAGAATAAACAGAACCAAATAATTAACATGAGCATTAATAGCCACCGCAAGAAGCAATGCACCATCATTAGGGTCTAAATCAATGAAGTAGAATGTAAGACAGTGAAACGGCCTTGCAAACATCCCAATGCAGAAACGTCTGTTTGTGTGTGTCTCAGATCTGTCTTGTGTGTGTTTCTGTTGAACAGTGAGAGTGTGAGCATGGGTGAGTGAGCATTTACATATGTCTGTGACTAAGCCCATTGGCACAGTACAGTATGATGCAGTGCTCCTTGCCTCACTGTGCCTCTCTGTTAGTGTAGTTGTCTGGATCCTGGTTGTAATCCTTCCCATTGTTCCTGAGGAAAAGCAGGAAATGCTAAGAGCAGCTGAACTGCAGGTTGTGACTGGTGAGAACAACAGGTCAGTCTGTCCTTGCTTCCCCACTGACTGTGATACTGTGTATTACTGCAGCAGTTTTCTAAGTGATGCTTAAGTTGATGTACTGTACTTATCTACCCCTTGAGGCTTCAGTGTTCAACTGGGAAGTGCTTGATGATGCAAACATTATTACAGTAGTGGCATGGACTTTTGAAGAGGTGGTAGAAGTACACAAAGTCAAAATTCAAGTAAAAGTGCAAACAAGTGCTTAACTACAAGTACGACCACCACTTTAAATCCTTTTCTCAAAGTACATTTTAGAGCATGTATCTAAAACTTCAAAGTACAACCAGTGCATTCTGAACAGTATTGGATAGAATAAATTTGCAAATGTAGTGTGGGTTTGTTTGAAGAACTCTAAATGGGTAAAAAAAAAAAAAATAAGAGTCAAAAATGTGTATTACAGTAGCAAGTCCTTGTAAGTGAGGAGGTCGAGGTAGATGGGATATTGAGTATATTTAGTAAAATAAACACTGAGTAACAGTTTCAAATAGGAAACAAACTGTCTCTTTTCAGTGTTTTCGTAACCTTGACCTACTCATTTTAGTGCATCAAACTAACCATCGGCCTGCGTGTTTGTGCCACTGCAAATAACACTGAGCCTGTTGGCAATGTGGAGCAAGTACCTGTTGTTTCACAGCTATGGTGCTGATAATAGCCACTGGTGGATGTGATAATGTTTAACCAAACAGACTAAAAGAAGCAAAAAAGAAATCCTGTAAAACCAAACCATGCAAGTCCCACTCGCTCATTCTGTCAAATCTCGAATACCCCATTTCTTTGAGCTCTAGACTCAATGTCTTCCCCCTGACAGCCCCAGTGTATGGACCTCTCCCCTCTTTTCTATGTCTTCCAATGAATTGGTGTAGTGCTACACAGGTCACTACACATGGGATATTATCTCATTCATTAGGAACTTGGATAACAACTGGCCCTAAATAATTCATATCAACTTGACAAGTAGGAAAATCTCTATCATGCTCTTTTGCCCTTATTTGCCCTCCAAGTCTCTCCGTCCTGTTAACAAAAGGCGATTAAAGCCAGTGAGTGATGATACGTGGTGAGTCAGGCTGCTTGTTCGTGTACAATGTGAAAACAGCCTTGGGGATACTGTAGCAGAGCCGTGCATGGGCCCTCTACCTCATTCAGAGGTGAAAATGGGCATTGTGGATCTGAGAGACAGGAGTGTTGGCAGGTGTCCCATATAGAGGAGTGTGAGACAACCCCCCTCTGCATGGCAGAGTGAAAGAACTAACAAAAACACCAGCTAGATGAGTGTCTCCATAGTTCAGGGACTCAACTGTGACACAGAGGCCAGAGAGGCAGGTGGGAAGTCACTAGCTTCAATTCTGAAACCAACTGGGAAAACATTAGGCAAGGAAGCAATAGACTAGATTAACACTCTCCTGTCCTTTCAAACAATCCTTTATTCAGTAAAGCCCTGAACTACTTGCTGTACTGGGCAGGTCACAGTGCGGTTTGGAATTGATTTCTAAAAATAAAAGGTAACTTTTCCCAGAAAAACAAAGGTTAAAATACAATAGCTGTAAGCAACACTTCCTGAGGCTAAGCACAAAACATCAGGAACAGTACACTGCACACAGGTGCTATGAGGACATGTCTACCCTCTGAGAAAGTGTGATCGTGATTGGGGAAAGCATCACAGGGATGTGCCCCACTTCCTGCTTGTTTCCACTCTACAAACTGTGTTACAAGGGAATTGATGTGAAACAAATGACTTGTTAAATGAAAGACCAGGAATAAAATTGTTTCAACAAAGCTGCTTCCGTGTCTTCAGCAACACATGTATGTATGTATGTATGTATGTGTGTGTGTGTGTGTGTATGTATCACTGCCAACGATAAAGACATGCAGTCGATGCTTCCTTTTGCATGCATGGATCCAGTAGCTTTGTATCTGCATGCTGAAAAGGTGACATAAGGGGAATGTTACATTTGGACATATTAGACAAACAAAGCAAATGTTTGCTCTTCTGAAACTCAGGATGACATTTTTAGATCTTGTAATTTTTTACCAGCGATAACAACAACCAGTGTCACAAGCATCATGGCAACTTAACATCAAGGACCTTCTTGCCATTTTTTTCACAGCATGGCTTCAGTACATGTGCTGTCTGTCTGTATTATAATTCGCAGGGAGAATATTACTAATAAAACAACCCTGTGTCCTAAAAATTCCTATACAAAGAAACTCCAAATGCAATTATGTTTTCCCGAGTTGCAAACACGTTGATACTGAACATATCAATAAAAATGTTAGACAATGTATTTTGTCAGCCAATATATTCAATCGTTGTTTCCATAATACATGATCCTGCAGTACAATGTACAGTTTGTTTGACTACAGCATTATTAAACTATTTTATGGTTGTGATTAGGCAGGTACAGAAGCGGGTTAGGGTCAGAGGAAGATCAAGGGCTGGTGTAAATTGTAACAGTCATTTTTACACAAAAGATGTTGCTTTTAAACACATCCACAATCTGTCTCTAACCCTGACGTCAGTGGTTTTCATGCCTGAACCCGGCCAGACACGGGCCTGTGGAACCAAAATTGGTTCTTTGGCTCGACAGCCCTATGCTTTGTACATCCACCATTTCATTCATTCAAAAAACACAGTACATTGCATCGCGACACAATGATTACGTCATTATGTTTGCTCCGAAAACGAAATTGCTTTTGCAGTTTCGTTGTATAGGAAAGTAATTTTTAGGAGACAGGGTTGTATATAAATATATGTTCAAGTAAATGATCCCAAACAAGTCAGCAGGTCCTTGGATAAAGCGCCTTGACCATCATATCATACGGTCAATTGTTTGTTATTTTATTGCTATAGACTTATGGTGCTTATAGTGCAGTCGTATAATACTTTTCCCTTTTAATAACGAAAAACAAGTAATCTTGCTCCAACTTTTAACATTTACCATATTTTATTTGCAGAAAGGAGAAAAAGGTTCAGTTTGATATCAAATTAGTGCCTTGTTTTCAGTCTGCCATTATCATCTTTCTCAGTTTCCCTCGCTGTGTGTCTCTCTCTCCTTGTGTCTTGCTTTGTAAGCCGAACCCCTGGAGGGCGATGGGCTAAAAATGGAAACAGAAGGTTTCTCTTTTAATAGGCCCAGTATTCCTGGTGGAGCAGTCAGGAGTTCACCTTGATGTCACATATCAGGAGCAAGCTCAGGGCCCTGGGCTGCCTTTCCCTTACTGGCTCACAGTTTTCAAAAAAGAGGTTTTGAGATAGATTGGGGGGCAGTAATAAGAAAAAGTGTATTGTTTTTTTCTACCAGGTCTACTGTGAAGGGTCAGTGTGTGTGTGTGTGTGTGTGTAATTTAATTTATATGATAAGTTTACTTCATGAATTGTGAACTATACTGTATTAATGCTTTCATATTTAAGACACTTTAAATATCCTTTGTTATATGTCAGAGTGGTCATAATCTAAATCCCATTTTGTTTGTATTGATTCATACTATACTGGTGTATTGCTGCAGGATGTTTTTGCTCTGTGCTTCTCAGAGATCAGTCAGTCAGAGGACTTGTTGGCTCAGAGTATCACTGCTCATGCCAACTCTTCTGTTCTTATTCTTGTCAACAGCTAAATTGCATTACTTCATGGATCAATATGGGAGTTTTCCTAGTAAATGACTATTACTATTGTGTTACAACAGTCTGTGAGAGAGTTTTTAAAATGTTTATGAAAATGGCAAAAATAAATAAATAAATAAAAATTGACCTTGGCATAACTGCATGATTCAAAGCAGTCAGAGCACAGACCTCTTATTGGGCTGGGAAATGTAAAACTCAGACTACAGTTAGCTGAGTGCAGTGAGGCTGAATCACAGATTCTGCACACAGTGCCAAGGTCACACTGAGTTTAGATTTACTGGTGGCATCTGACAAATTAATGTGCACAATGTCTAAACGGCTAAGTAATTAAACTGCAGGTTATGAAATATACAATACACAGTACATTATAGTCACAATCTGTAATGTGAAGCCAATGCTATATGGACAGTATGTGCAGTATATATGATGGTAAACCATCTGTCATGAATGTGGGACGGCTGCGAGATTATGAACAAATGGGAAGATAACATTAACATTCAGCAGATTAATACACACAATTGGCTGTTTCTCTCTGGAAGACCTGAAAAAAAAAACTGTCATGAACAATGTTTTTATTTCTTACTCATAAAAACCAGGCGCAAACTACAACACTTCTCACAGATCAGTCCTTCTTTTCCTTTTGGCTGTTCCCTTTCAGGAGTCGCCACAGCAAATCATGTGCCTCCATCTAACCCTGTCCTCTGCATCATCTTCTCTCACACCAACTAACTTCATGTCCTCTCTCACTACATCCATAAATCTCCTCTTTGTTCTTCCTCTAGACCTCCTGCCTGGCAGCTCCAACCTCAGCATCCTTCTACCGATATATTCACAGTTTCTCCTCTGAACATGTCCAAAACACCTCAATCTGGACTTTATCTCCAAAACATCGAACATGAGCTGTCCCTCTGATATCCTCATTCCTGATCCTGTCCATCCTCGTCACTCCCAAAGAGAACCTCAACATCTTAAGCTCTGCTACCTCCAGCTCTGCCTCCTGTCTTTTCTTCAGTGCCACTGTCTATAAGCTGAACAACATCTCTGGTCTCAGCACCGTCTTGAACACCTTTCCTTTCATTCTCGCTGATACTCTTATCTGCTGTCCAGAGCAGACCTCCACCTCTCTAGATTTTCCTCCACCTGCTCTATGCTCTCACTACAAATCACAATGTCATCTGCAAACATCATAGTCCATGGAGATTCCTGTCCAATCTCATCTGTCAGCCTGTCCATCACCAGAGCAAACAAGAAGGGGCTCAGAGCTGATCCTTGATGCAGACCCACCTCCACCTTGAACTCCTCTGTCACACCTACAGCACCTCACCACGGTCTTACAGCTCTCATACATGTCCTGCACCACTCTAACATACTTCTCTGCCACTCCAGACGTTCTCATACAATACCACAGCTCCTCTCTCTGCACCCTGTCATACTGTCATCTCTGTACTTCTCCATCAGCATCCTCAAAGCAAATACTGCATCTGCCCTTAGCCGAGCTTCCACTACTCTTTCCCACAACTTCATTGTTTGGCTCATCAGCTTTATTCCTCTGTAGTTGCCACAGCTCTGCACATCTCCCTTGTTCTTAAAAATGGGCACCAGTACACTTCTCCTCCAGTCCTCGGGGATCCTCTCACTCTCCAAGATCTTGTTAAACAAACACTTCCATACCTCCACAGGTATGTCATCAGGACCAACTGCCTTTCCACTCTTCATCCTCTTCAACGTCCTCCTCACTTCACTCTTACTAATCTTAGCTACTTCCTGCTCCACACCAGTCACCTCTTGTTTGTTCCCTGTCATTTCACTCATTCATCAACTCTTCAAAGTTCTCCTTCCATCTTCCCATCAAACTCCTGGCACCTGTCAATACACTTCCATTCTTAACTTTAATCACACTAACCTGCTGCACATCCTTCCCATCTCTATCTCTTTGCCTGGCCAACCTGTACAAATCCACCTCTCCCTCCTTAGTGTCCAATCTAGCATACAAGTCCTCATATGCTCTTTGTCTACCTTCACCTTACGCTGCATCTCCCTGTACTTTCTAGATGACACACCAAGTACCTGTTGGAGTTTGTTATATTTTCTATTATATTCTATATTATATTCTTTGTGTTGTTATCATTATGTGAAGAGTGGTAGGTCACAGGACTCACATGGTCAACTTGGTGTGATGTATGTATTCTACGCTACATTCTTTCTTAATTTAGTTTACCCTTGGGACAGAGCAGGAGGTGCATCCTGTTCTGTAAATCTTCTAGTTTAGGACCTGTAGAGCAGGACATACATCATGTGTCCACATTCCTTCTTGGGTGAGAATATCTGGTTGTTCAGTAACCAGATGGTTTGACAAAGAAAAGTAATGTATGCATGAAATGTCCAATCATGTAAAGGCATACCCTTCTCTGTTCTGTCCGTTTACAATAAAAAGAGCTTGCAAGGATACTCTTTGGAGTGGCTGTGTTCGTGAGTGCAACTGTCACTGAGACCCGCCGGCTCCTTGCAACAAGTAAAGACAAAGTCGACTTCTGTGTTTATTTCACTGTTGTAGAACTGTACTTCCTGATGTAATCAGCGCTGTTGTGGTTATTAGAACCCAACAGTACCCTCCTAACAATCTTGCTGATCACATTAGCTGTAGTGGTCCAGTCACCTGGAAGCACCTGTCTCAGCTCCTCCTGAAAGCTACACAACATTGTTCCTTCTTCGGCTTCAATTTCATAGATCGTGGGCACGAACAAAGCATTTTGATTCACCTTTGTTTTTTTTTTTTTTTGCTGCCTATCTGGAGCTACAGTATGTTGGGAGAGCAGCAGGTTCACTTATGTATTCTTGACGTCTCTGTCCCTGGCAAAGTTTTCCAGCTTCTACTGCAGGAATCCCAACATAGATTGACTGTTAAACCTCAAGCTTTCCCTTTTGGCTCAACTCCTAATTGTAGAGAACAACCATAGAATTACCACTACTGCCCCATCAGGCTGTCAGTCTCCTCCTCCATTAGACTTCACATTGTCCATCAATGCCTTCAGAAAGAAATCAACCCAATTCATTGAACTATAGAATGATTTGTCAGCCTACATAGTTTTTTTGATATATCACATCATTGTCATCATTATTATTGGTCACAAACATTTTGTTTTACTTTTTATTTTTACTGATATGCTGTTCCTCACTCCCCACCTGGACAGAGCAATTCACCATTTTTTATGGTCTTGTCCAAGTTCAAAAAATATGCAGACTTTGTGGCCCTGAGCCTCAATGGGTATAACATCAGGCTGAGATACATAAATCTCCCAGATGCAATCCCAGCCCATGCACCAGATGTGTCCTTGAATAAGACACTCAGCACTAGCCGCCTGGGTGTTTTCATTTCATTTTAACATGTATTTGTACCATGTATACCTGCTTAATGATGATGATAAAGCTTCAATTTTATGCAATTCCCATGACCTCTTTCTCAACCATACTATGATAAAGAGTTGGTCCACTGATCCATGGCCAGAACAGAATCCACATTGTTCCTCTGTTATCTGAGCCACCTCATAATTCAATTCAACCTAATTTATATAGTGCCAATTCACAACAATGTCATCTCAGAGCACTTTACATAATAAAGTTAGTACTCCACCGATATGTAAAGAGAATCCAACAAACCACTTTTGAGCAAGCTCTAGGCAACAGTCAAGGGAAATGAAACCCCTTTAACTGAAGAAACCTCCAGCAGATCTGGGCTCAGGGTGGGCGGCCATCTGCTTTGACTGGTTAGGGTGAGTGGAAAGTTGAGAGAGAAAAGAAAAGAGCAACAAGAAGCAAAAATAAACATATGGCAGGTTCAGCACTTTCTCAATACCAAGGCTTCAAGAACTGCCACCTTGTCCAGTGCCTTATGAATAATACGTCTGATGCTTGGAGTACCTGTTCGTTTAAGTCGTTTCCACGCCGTCAAATTGTGGCAATCCTGGAGCACCCCATAATGAAGATAAAGTGTATCTGTAGCATCAATATCAGACGCCATTGTTCCCAGGGCAATAGTTATGCCCCTGGAGTGTCCAATAATATATCGAAGGGTAGGTGTAGCGTCAATATGATACGCCAAAGGATGTAAAAAAACAAAACACGTGCCTTTGGAAGCATCATTGTATGGGGGGCCTGGTCCCTCAGTGGTAGTGCATTGTGTTGGGATAAAGAAGGCCATGGGTTTGAATCCCACCCCACCAGGTGTGTCCCCGCCCAGCCATCAAGGGCGAACCTGGTGCCAATCCCGAGCCTGGAGAAAAAAATGGGAAGGTTGCAGCAGGAAGGGGATCTGGCATAAAAACTCATGCCAATCATGCTGTGATGATCCCAGAATAGACAAGCCGTTGATCTTTAGGAAGCATCACTATCTAACGCTGTGGGATGAGAACATGTTGGGAAGTTGTTAGGACCAGTAGCAGCACACTGGAAACACATTGCTCCAAAGCTGTAGATAGCTGCAGAAAGGTACAGAGAGAGGGAGACAGAGGGGGAGAAGCACAACTATAGCAGCAGGAGCATAGCAGGATATCTGAGACCTGGTCACAGTGACTGAACCAGCTCTACGTATATATACATTTAAGACTAGGCTTGAAATCTTCCTTTTTGATGAAGCAGAAAAGGTGTCTGTGTACCTAATCTGAACTGGGAGCCAGTTCTACAGAAGAGGAGCCTGATAACGAAAGGCTCTGCCTCAAAATAAAAGCACAAGAAAGATTTCTAAATAAAAACCTCTCACTTTTGTAAATATGTGAGAAAACAAAACTAGAGACTTCATGTTCTCTATCTTCACTGGATCAATTTATCAGGGTAAAGGTTAAAAAGTAAAGAAAATGACTTGCTACACATACACATATTTTTCGCTGATAACCCCAAAGTCCAATTTAGATGAACCTTGCAGTAGGCAGGAGGACCTTTCTGTGTCATATCATATATGGCCCAGTTTGCAATCATTTGCTTGAGCTGAACTTGGCTACTTCCCGTTTTAAGACCTTGTATGGTGCATGAGTTAACCTGGACTTTACTGTCATCGCTATCTCTCTCTTTTCTTGTACTCTGTCTTTCACTTTCTCTCTGTCTCTCTCTCTGTCTCTCTCTCTCTCTCTCTCACACACACACACACACACACACACAGTCTGTTATTCAGTCCCTTGCTGTTTGGACAAACACTTGACCGTACTATCCAGCAGGCCAGACAATCGATGGCAAATGCCCATGGCTAAATCAAATTACCTTTGCTCGATTTGTAGCTGGGGACAAAAGAAAGAAAGAAAATATAAAACAGTGTTATTTCCAGGGTCAGTGGCTGTCTGAAGAAGTTTTTTTTCCCTCTGTCTGGAAGGACACACAGCTCTGAGTCGAACTTCAGCTGAGTAGAGCGGGGTCACTGCTGTGAGAGCTGTGATGTCTTCTAGTACAAGCAAGCTGATGGAAAGTGATTATTGTATTGTGAACAAATAGTGCAAGTTCTTAAGGTTTTAAAGAAAACGTATTAACAAATAACACTGAATTCTACTTAATGCAGTGCATTTTTTTAATTAACAAAGTTATTTAACCAAAGTGAGTCAGAAGGTGTTTAAGGTGGATGGTGGGCGTACAAGGTGAAGGTATTATGAGAAACTGCTGATTGTAATGACAAGAATTTGAAGAATCTCTTGTTGTAATGTTAAAGTATCTTGTAAAAACATGAAAAATCTCATTATAAGAGGAAAAAATTTAATATTATGATTTAGTGAACAATTATTGTCTCAGCGATACGTTGCTGTACGGTTGCATCAGAGTTGATCAAACAGCACACCTCACAGACTTTCATCACTGAATCCCTTATTGCAGATGTTTCACATTAAATTCTTCTCAAAGCGACAGATTGTGCTCTTTCAGCTGCTGGACAGCTTTGTTGAGATTTATTGATGGTGACAATTCTTGAGTTGTATCAGCTGAACAGATTTTCTCCTGGTACACTGTCTGGTGGATTAAAGAGTTGCCTCCTAACAGTTTCAGCCTTTATTATATATTTTTTTTTCCTGTTGCAGTTCCTCACTTTGTACCTCTTCATCATTATTCTGGTCCATGCCTGTTTGCCTTGCTCTCCAGGCCTTTCCTTCCTGTCTATGCCCCCATACCCCTGCCTCCAGGGTCACTTTGACAATACATGATGCAGGTGTCAGGCTGCAGATACTAAGCTATCCATTTCTCTGTCTAATGGAGTTATGGTTGGCCTCTGTTGACCCTTGACAGTTTGGGGCGGAGGAGGCAGCCATTGGCTGCGGCATCAGTGTGACACTCTCTCCTTGCCGTCTGTTTGATCTCTGTCAGCTGATCTCATTTCAGTGTGAAGAGCTGGGTTTGCCAAAGAATGTCCTTAAATGCAAGGTACAGATTGCTGCAACATGCCTCTACTTGCATGTACTGGCATGAATAGGAAAAACAGGTTTGATACTGTACCAAATGTCAACTGATCTGAGGGGGAAAAAAAAAAAATGAATTTTTAGGGGAAGGAATAAATATGATATTACCAGTAAAACACCCATTGCACAGAAAATGAGCACACCATGTATTCACTTAGTGAACATTATAACTGATGTGCGGAGGTTTAATTGGGATTTGTCAAGAGGGAGAGCTTTCATCCGTTCAGGTTGGGGGGCTTTGTATGGCTGAGGAGGTTGCCACAGCCCAGGCTATATAATTTTAATAGGACCTGCTTCCTAAGAAGAATGTAGCTTCTGTAAAAGCATAGACCTTGTGTTTTGTGGATGTGCATTGTCTAGATGAACAATGGCACTGTTTCTGAACAGAGATGTTGCAGTTTCAGTTCAATTCACCATCACAGTATAATTTCAGAATCATTTTCTTTCAAATTGAATATAAATGGCTGGATTCCAAAGAGAGAGAGTGAGAACATTTTTAGCTTTATTCTATTTATTTAGTAGTAATTTGGGTGATGCATCCCTTTAGAGTAAATGAATCCCAGACGTCCCTACTGTGAAGATCCAGAAGATGATGACACAATACTGTGTATGCTGATACCAGAATACAGATTTTTTTTTAATGTTTTAAACACTGAAACTCCTATGCAGAGGTCTGGCAGTATCTTGGTTGTTCATTTTTCGGCACCTTTCTGGATGGAGAGTTCTGATGTTCCTCGGTTCTGTTGAAGTCACTCTTCCATCTTAGGGATCACGGCACAGCTTTCATACCACCACTCCAACCACTTTGGCCTTCACCTTCCACATCCTCCAGTTCCACTTTTGGGCCCAAATTGGCCACATTAGCTTGGTTTAAAGTGTCATATTCTGAGGCTTATAGCCACACCATCCACCCCAATCACCTCCTGGAAGCTCCAGTGCAACTAATAAAGCATTTGCCTCTAGTCAGTGATTAAGGCTGTAGCTGTGGAAATTGTAGCAATATAAAAATCTTTTTTTTTTTACTCGAGGAAGTTGTCAGTTTAGCTGTTTTTAGTTTTGGAAGTCACTGAAAAAAAACTGTGTTGACATTCAGAAGGACATTACACCAGGACCTTCCTCCTGTAGATACACACTGCATTTTCTCTTCAGAAGGCACAGTAAGGTTACCTTATATGCATATTAAGGATATCACAATGAAGCTCTTATATATATTACATATATAAGCAATTGTATATTGTCTTTTATTTGCATCTACACAAGGCTGCACAATGATTTATTGTTTGATCATATATCATGATTAATACCATTAATGCAAGGTATCTTATAGTATAATCACTGAGAAACAAATACTGACTTTTCAAGGAAAAGCATTGAAAAGTTGTTGCCATAATAAATAATAAATAAAAATAAAAAAGCTGCTTAAGTGGTGTTAAAAGTCACTAACTCTAGCAAGAAAATTGCTAAACTGGTAACACTAAAGCACACACACACACACACACAGATACAGCAGAGCAGGAGTGAGAGAAATGAAATGTGTTCACAAAAACCAAGTTATAGCTGCAGAGAAATATGTATTGTTTTTCCATTATTGTATTGGCTGCTAATAACAGTAGATGAGATATAAGGCTGCCACATTTAAAATGTGTGATGAGAATTAATCCTCTTAGCCATTTACCATAGACACACACAAACACACTTATAAAAGATATATAATAATAATAATAATAATAATAATAATAATAATAATAATAATAATAATAATTGCGATTATGATTTTATCTCAAGTGTTTTGTCTGAGTGTAAAAAATTGATATATTTTACCCAGAATTGTACAACCTTAGTTAAAAAACATTGTTATTTAGTTGAATAAAACCCAATGACGGGCCAAAACATTAACCTTTCCACCCTGTCAGAACACAGTGCTTCACAGCTTGCTGTGTATGGGACTGTGTATCTGGGACTGTGTCAGAGTGTTCGTACTGACTTCTGTCCACCACAGTAAAACCCCCAGGAGGTATTACAATCATGGCTGATCGCTGTATAACCCTCCTTTCTGTTCAGAAACTTGTCACGTCGCCAGGTGTTATCAGTGGTTTAGCACAGGTTTACATCACCCCTCCCATTCACATTGAAAACTCCTTATGTTGGAGTGAGTCTGCTCTGGTTACATGATCTTCATTCAGATTTTTAGTGGAATGTTAGGGTCCATGTATACACAGCTAATGATCAGGTTCATATCACAACACTGATATTATAGTGTTGTAATAATTGACCCTACACTCCACTGTAATGACTCCTGATATAGTTTGTTTTGTATTGCTGTGAGTTTATTGCAATAGGATACACACACACACACACACACACACACACACATGCCCTTCAGTCCCTCAGGTTTTTGCTGATGGGATGCTTTATGTACCCTTGAAGAGCCAGGGGATGGGGAAGAAAAAGGAAACAGATTCACTGCTGCGTGACAAAGTGTTTAAAAAAATGACAAAGAGCAGGTCTGACGCTCACATGTCATATTTGTCTCTTACCGTTGTTGGAGCATTGGCGGAGTCACTGTGGGGCTGCAGAATGGCCTGCTGCTAATTGTGTTATTTCAGGACAGTTGAGACTTTAGGCTTGCAGGGCTGTCATCTTTGGCACCTGTATATTGTCTCTACAATTTCTCCCTCGCTCACCTCAGCCACAATAACCATTATGTGTTCTGTTAAAACATCTTCCCTCCTCCAGTCTAATTATCACCAATCGCTTTCTTTCTCTCTCCATAATGGATGCCAGGAAACATTAAGAGCTCCAGTGCAGAAATTAGCACTTGACCCACTGTCTCTGACTGAGATAATGTCTGTAGGCTTACAATCGAGAGAAAAAAAAATAGGAGGTGGATGTGCAGATTAGAAAGTGGGTTTGGGGTGGCAGACTCTGATCTCCTCCTTTGCCTTTTAACTGCTGTGGGAATTGAGAGATAACGTCTAACTCAGAAATCTCGGTGTGTATAATCCAGGCAGAGCGAGAAAGGCGATGCGACGACACTGAGAAGGAAAAGGATCAAGAAGGAAGGCGAGAAGAAAAAAACACTCTCATCCCCCTTTTCTCTTACAATTCAGCATGCGCTATTACTGCAAAATGCCTAACTTCTTTTTCCTCACAGCATCCAGAAACACTCCGCAATGGGAATTAGGCTGTTTCATATGAAGAAGAGGTGCAGAAAGAAGAAGCAGCAGGAAAAAGAAAGGCATTTAGTAACCTTCAATAGGAGAAAGGGAAGTGGAGATGGAATAGCTTGTACTGCCGAGTTTTAAAACAGTGATGTCAATAATGATAATGGGAGTTTTGAATGCTGGAGCATTTGTTCCACTTTTCTATATGTTTGATAATTTGAATGCAGAAAGTGTGTCCTGAAAGGGTGGAAAGTCTTAAAAAGATCATTTGAAACTTGAAACAAAAAGCTCTCTGAGAACTTTCTATTGCTAATGCTGCTATTCTACTAATTTGGCCTCATGAAAACTTCATTACTAAATATTGTATAGTATACTGTATATAGTAGTTGTGGGCTCTTTGTTTTCAGTTAATGATTTTCTCATTATGGTGCCGAAAAACAGTGAAAAAACAGCCACCACAATTCCAAAGAGTCAATCTATCTAGAGAGAGATAGAAAGAGAAGAGGCTAAAGTAAGATGAGAGACAAAATTAAAACCTGAAGATGAAAAGGCCTGAATGGCTGAAAAAAGGGTTCATTGTTGGGGCACAGTTGGCAGGAGCTTCAGTCACAAAGACTGCCCACCTTCTGCTGTTTTGACTGTGTCAGGAAGGGATATTATAGTAGGGTTGCGGAACATAAAGCCTCGTTACACAGATTAACAAGCATTTGAGCGTTTACTGGAGGAAAAAGTACAGGCACTGGTCTACAAAGATGACTGACACATGACTCATCCTTCAACATATTCGACAAGTGCATGTCTGACCACACCAAGAGAAAAGTACAGTTCAGCATAGTTTCACAACTTTGCGGCAATGTTTAGTGAGCATAACACTGTCACCTAGTATTTACACACAGAAACATTTCTAATTAGCATAAAGTTGGGGTGGAGGCAGTGGCTCAGTTGGTAGAGTGGCTGCCTACCGACCATAGGGTCGGAGGTTTTCCCCCGCTCTTCCCGACCACATGACGATGCTGAACCCCCAACAGCCCATCACCATCCCAAGCTGTGCAGTGCCGGTCACAAGTCCGGTAGAAATTGGGGAGGGTTTTGCGTCGGGAAGGGCATCCAGCGTTAAAGCTGTGCCAAATAAACATACGGACAGATGATCCACTGTGGATAAGCCAGAAGGACAAAAAAAAAAAAAAAGGGACAAATAGCTCTTATTGTCCACATGCTTTGCTTTGAACCAGTGTATTCAAACAATAGATCATCTGAATTGACCCCCCCTAGCTTGGTAAAAACACATCTATTGTGTGGAATTGTATTGAGGACTCCAACAGCTTACAGACAAAGAATTATAATGTGGGTTGGTAGAGGGAGGGGGCATTAAGTGTGGTGAGAGGGTTATAAAAAGAAAATGCATCTCTTCTCAGAATTGTCTATGGGGCACAAAGTACTTCCTCATCCTGGCATAATGAAATGAGGAGTCTGTGTGTCCATATGTTGGAGCTGGAGGCCTTGGATTCAGCAGGAAGTCTTATTATCATAGCATTGGCTGCAGGAAATTTGCCTCACACTTGTTTAAAGGTAATGAAGAGTCATGAGAGAGAAAGTGCGCCACGATCAGACTGCCATCTGTTACCTGCTAACACTGCTCACCCTGACAGTGAGATTATAAAAAAAGCTGGAACCAACACGCAGTCGACTCACTTGCTTGTTTTACAAACGTCAAATGATCTGGTTTTAAAGTGGATGACATTCTGTTCCCTCCTTGCCTCTGGCCTTTTTTTTTTTTTTTTTGCCTTCTTGTTCCCCTGTGCTGCTCCTCCTCTTTGTCTCATTCATTTTGTTCCATATCTGTTCTCAGATAATGCCTTTCACACTTATATTAACATTCAATGTGAGCATTTTCAACACATCCCACATCATACAGTGATTTAAATGTAAGCTCATTTAAAATGCTCTATTGCTTTGTGGCTTCTCGGTGTAATGTGTTCACAGAATAGTCTAGGCCACTCAAATGATTCCAACACCAGCAGGTTGCTGCTTTATTTGCAAGCAGATAGACCTAATGTGCACCACCTGTCATGTGCCAAATGGTGAAGGAGTGGACAAGCAACATTTAGAATCAGATAGTTTTCCTGGAATAAAATGGAATACTAGAGTTACATGCAGCTCTGGACAAAAAACATGTCTTGCAGAGGAGCTCTAGGCTATTTTCAGGCCTTCTCTCTTTGAAGATTTCAACTGTGTTTTGCTGCTGACCACCGACAAGTGTTATGCACCTACATACAACTGTGCTATCAATGGGCTTTTTCCACTACAAGACTACTACTGACCACCCAGAGGAAAGGACAATTCTAAAGAATATCTAGACTCTCTCCTAGACCTCATTAAGATTGTTTTCATCACAGAATAAAATTTTAGTCAATTCCCAAATGTCTGAAATGTAGCTCCAGACGTATGATGCTTTCTTATCTCGAGCTCACACTATGACACTATTGCCATAGTGACACTGCATCTACTGGTCACTAATACAAATGACCAAACACAGGACGTTCATACAATAGAATGGAATTTCAGACCAGCGTGGAACAGCTGCTATTGTTGTTGCAATCAGCCACATCGTACGACAACATGACATTATCAAGACCTTGTTTTGAGGGGAGACAGTGACTTTTCTTTTTTAAATAACCCAAACCTTACCGATTAAGATAAAGTTAGGTTTATTTAAATCTTTTATGTTTGCAGCAAAAACAAGTCATTTTTTTCTGTCACTTTGTTGCTTGGTGCCAAAAGGTTGGTTCATTGCAGTGTTTAAATTTTTACTATTCATGGTACTGCCCCCACTTTAGAAGGGGGGGTATTTCACCCGTTACGGTACCAGGGGGTGAAATATGCTACCAGTCGAGACTAAAAGCTGCATGTGAACAACAAAACAAGTATGATGTGAACTCAAATGAGGTGAATACAGGGAACAGGTCTGTATTATTTTAGTAAAAACCAAACATGTTAGACTCCTTATTGTGTTTTCTTTGTGCTATTGGAAATGCTGTTGAATATCTGTTGTTTTTTTTTTCAAGGTATTGTATTTGACTCAGAAACTCCAGTTTCGTGACATTACCTACACTGCAGAATGAAAAGGTCAGAAGCTGAAGCAACAGTATAAAGACACCAACACGGTCATCACGCAGGTGGCGGTGATCTGCTTAGCTGGAGTCAATCTATTCTCAGATTGGACCCATCAGAAAAGATTTTGTTTTTCCAAAAAAGGTGACAAAGCATGTCCCTTTGGCAAAATGAGAAACAGACATTATTTATATCAGACAAACTTATATTAAATAGTCAGTCTCTAAAGGATTTCACTGAACCTTTGTGATTGTTGTGTCCTTAAATGCCTGATTTTGTGACAGCTTTTTGATGCTTGTTGATGTTTTTAGGACATTTTATTTTGCAAGGTTGCACATTATTCACGGGGGAACGGTTGAATAAACTGTTGCGATCTCAACCTTGTAAAACACTGGAGGTATGTAAAAATATATCAAAATGCAGATCACATTAATCAAAATCAATATGTTAAAAATCCAGACGGGAAAAGCTTGTCACCACAAGAGAGAATCATAGTTCCCTTTAAAATACAAAACATAATTTAGCTCAGAAATTTGCACGAGCACCCAATCTCCATCTGATTAGTTTTATGTTTTATGTTAATAATTTATTCTTGTTCATTGTATTACTTTTGATGCAATTTATATATTGCATATATAAGTCTTTATGTGGTTGTTTTGTTTGCTTTAACAAATCATTAATTTAAAAACAGATGGTTTAGATGCTAAGGCAGGTTGCCCACTGATTGCATGCTTCCTGATTGGCTGGTTGATTCCCAGTTCCCAGCCCTCACTGCATCTGTGTCCTTTGGCCAAAGAAAAAAAAAAAAAATAGAAAAATCATAATTGGACAGCGCAAAGATAAACAGGTGTTTCTGACTAAAAGTGTATTACTTTTTAAAGCAGTGTGAAGTTAACCATCAAACAGTGAGAGGTAATTCAGTCAGCTGACACTGATGGTCTCGGACTCTCCCTTCTTGCCTCTCAGGTGTTTGCTGATGAACGAGCAGAGGTCCACCATTTTCTTTCATTGCTGCGTCTTGATAATGCACCATGAGCTGAAACTGCGTTTGCTGCTTAAGCATTCCTCTGGTTATTTATTCATTGCTTCAGCAATACTGCACACAAATTGCTCATCTGGAGTAGTTATGGTTGGAATTTTGCTTGAAGACAGCCATTTCATATTGCAAATACAGCAGCATCGTAATTATTTTACTTCTATTGTACTGGAAGTAATTATTATCATAATAATTAAAGAGAGAAGAGAAAGCCTACAATATTATTACATTGGATCAACCTCCAGGGCTCTTACTGTCTAGAGCTCTGTCCAGGGGTTTATTGTTATTTGTATATTTCAGAGGAAGCATCCACATTTGTTGTAGAATGCATTAAGAGTGTGAGATGAACAGAACGGAAAAGTATTGTTTTTCACATGTTAATCATTACCAAGATTTTGTGCGTAGTTGAGACAAATATATTGTCGCCACAACGCAAGCACGACAAAGACTTGTTCTCTGGTGTTCATGTCATTTGTTATCAACACACCCTCCCAAAAATGGAGGGAAATCACACATGGCAGTATTTTTTATGATGAGGAAGTAGTCAACTTGGTGTGTTGTTTTAATTCTGTTGCTGTTTGCACTAGCATCTTCATCCTCGGTGCGTTGTTATGGTGGATCCAATTAAACCTGCTGCAGACATGAGAAATGAGCAAAAATTAAATCAATACCATATTGAGTGTATATTCTACCCAGCTCTATTTTGGTCTTCATGGCTGCACACACACACACACACACACACACACACACATGGAGCAGTGGGAGCTGAGACTGTTAGTTAACAGGAGGCTGGTATTGGGGCAGTGAGGTGGTGAATATTGATGGCAGCAGTATTGATTGAGGACCTGTAGGGTTTGTCTTCTTTTATCCAGTGAGCCTTCTGCCTGTCCGGCACATTTTATGGAGCATCTTCTCTATGCCTGGGTGCACATTATGAGAAGTGTGGAAGAGGCCCATTAAAAGAGCTGGAGAAACACATTGTGTCTACTTCCACACACAGCACAGTTCAATCATGTCAAGACACTGCGTAACACTGACATTACAGCATATAACGAGCCGCTACTGGCTTAATTTCTCATCATGTACGCTGAGACAGATATGATACTAGATCAAGCTCTTTATAAGCCCAAGTGACCATTATACAACCTCAAAGTTATACAGTAACTCCCCTCAGTAAATCATCCAGAAACCACTAGTATATGTAAACACTGTGGAATTGCTGGAACCTGGCCAGCAACTTGCGGCTGCAGACATCAGGGGGCAGTGCCCACCCAAATAGGCTGCTGGGGCTGCCCAATTATGTTCTATTTATTACAAAGAAAAATGTAAATGCTTACTGCTTACCAACATATTTATTCCCGTTTATAGTTTATATGGCTTCTTATGTCTATTACATATACATTGATTTGCCACTACATGGAACAAAAACACTCATCATGAGATGCAATAACAGAAAATGCTGAACACCCAATTTCTGACCATCGCTAAATAATTAGGATATAATTCCACAACATAACACATAAATAAATAGTCTGCACACATCCCAGTCAATCATGTTACATTACTGAGAGCAGATCGGTCAGATCGCTGCACATCTGTTTTTTTTCACTGCTGCCACTCATAAGTTCTTCAACCCTTTCTGCCCACGTAGACCATGTGTCCCTACCCTCTTTGTTTGTCCCTACTCTTTCGTAAGACTCACTGAATAGTTCATTGAAGGGCTGCCCCCATGTAGAGATGCAGGAGTCTGTTAAAAATGTGCCCTTTTAGCACCAAAATGCCAGCTGCTGTATCAGTATTTTTTGTCCCAAACTCTCGAAAACAGTGGATTACAGCTTCCAAAACTTAGCGGTTTTGTTGGGTTTAGGCTCAAAAATAATTATGTTAAGAGTAGGCACCAAATAAAGATAAAGATAATAAAGACAAATATTAAAGTCACTGTTTTCTTTAAAGGTCACCACTTGCTTAAAGTCACATCTCATGCGCTATATGCAAAATATAATTATATAGAATTATATTATAAGCTTTACTTCAAATAGCGCCAATATTTCTGGTATGGGGTTATGGTGGCAAAACCACTTTGATCCAATATCACTGCTCCTGTCTGGCCAAAGTCTTGACAAATCAAATGTGTTTTTGAAAGGAACTTAATTGCAACTTTATTATGTTATTTGATGCTGTTGACAATTAACCTAAATGGCAAAGGGCAAACTTTTTGGCAGTACAACATTCAATTTGTCTGACTGTCATTATAAACATTTTAATTGTAGTGTTTAAATTCTCAATGGCAAATGGGGAAAAAAGAACATTAAGCTACACTTCACACATACACAATTACTAACCTTTAAACACAACTGGAATCTATATCAAACCTTAAACTATCAAATGCTTTTCAAACTCAGGTGTGACAGTTCTATGCTTTGTCTGCCCCCGCTTGTGATTTGGTTCTCAATAATAATATAGTGCTTTTATGATTTTAAAATATATACAGAGTCGGGACTTAATCTATTGAATACGTTATGGTTCCTACAAAAGCATAGTTGCAGTAGCAGTTCAGCTGCATAGGAACAGAATTTTTAGGGGAAAGGTTTGGATTACATTCGAAAAACGTGTATGAGATTATGTAAATGGTAAATGGTCGGCACTTATAAAGCACTTTTCTACCAGTTGGCACTCAAAGCACTTTACACTGCTTCTTATTCACCCATTCACACTGACAATCACACACACCGATGGGGGAGCTGCTATGCAGCTGGACAACACTCACCGGGAGTAACTAAGTTGGGGTTCAGTGTCTTGCTAAAGGACACTTTGACATGTGACTGGAGGGATTGAACCAACAACTGCGAGATTGGTGGACAACCGTTCTACCTTTCTGTGCCACAGTCGCCCCATTATATGATATGTATTGTATCATGATTTGCAATTAAATGTAATATGTCTTTGTTACTTATATGTTACTGTGCTGATGGAAAAACTATGAAGAGGAGAAGTTAAATAGGGACATTGATTTGCTAGAGAATTGTGTCCTGTAAGAGAGACACACAAAATCTACACAATGCAGTAGTTTTTGGCCATGCTTTTGTAGTTGTCAGGATTTCAAAACTGCTCCATTATGAAGTGCTGTTTGCAGCCCTGTGGGTTGGAAGCCTCTGGATATCTGAAGCCTTATATAACACCACCATTCAGCATTAAGTGGCACTTATTCAGATTAGTTCAGTGCTCGGCTGAATCACCTGTTTTCACAACACCCGCACCCGCTGAGTAGAGAGCATCTGGGATTTGCCAAACAGGCCTTACATTATCTACCCATTTGTGATTTAGATTAGCTGTGATTTAAATGGCAATGAAACAACGTTTTATTGTTGTGTAGAAGTGTATGTGTTTTAGGAGTGAGGAGATTAGGTGTTAGGCATGTACTGGCCGTATTGCCAGCGGCAGCAACACATACTGGTCTTGAAATTGTTAACATGTTAACGATCCAGCTACCAAAGCTTAGGTTTTTAGCTCCATGTCAAATCAGCATGCTCAACATTCTGGTTGCTGTAATCTGCAGTGCTAGCATGCTGCGGAAACACGGAGTTGTAAGAATCTTCAAAGAGTGACCAACTCCTGTTGCAGTATGTTATTACTTTTGTCTCAAGGATTCAAAGTGCATAACATGTCTTCATGTCTAACTTCAAATAATTCTAAGTGCTCAATTTTTGTGGAGTCTCCGAGCCTCCCATCGAGGGAAGATCTTCTAAGACGCTTTGAAGAATGCTTTTACTTCCTGATGGTAACGGAGGTTCAGTGCATATGCCACAGCCATTATGAGACTATGCCTCTCAAGTCAGGAAGGACTGCTCATTAGTCCACAACAGGCAAGAAAAAATGTGAATATCTCCATTTAAGCAAAACAGACTAAAATGTTTTTTGCAAAATGTCATATAGTTGATCTGACAGCCGAACCAATCAGCTTTTAGTTTAGGTGGGAACCAGATTTTTTTCCATCATGTCTTGACATCTTGCTATAAAAGAGAATTTGATGTGAAGTGATGCAATTGTTAATTATCACTGAAATTCATTTTTCCTCTCAGGGTCACTCCTCATACATAGCCTATAACACCAAAAGCTACTGTATACGACTTATCAACTATAAAAAAAAATACACAAAAGTCTACAACATACTTAGCAAAACAGATTTTCTAGTGATTCTCATACAGCCCATCTTCTTTCAACACTAGAGTTGTTGCAGCATCTAGTTTAAAAACCGTATCTGCCTTGATTTTACGAGCTAATTTGTGTCTGATTTGAGGACATTTGCAGCATTTGAGAGCAGGTCAGAAAAGAGTTGTGCAGTGGTCACTAGTGATTAGTTCTGCACAGGCCAACAAAATTATTGTTTTGTAAAATGTTAAAAAATGTTGCTTAAGAGTTTGACCACAGGAAGAAACATTGACAGTGGATGAAAGTGGACAAAACATACAAATCTACTAATTGATTACACCAGCTCAAGTCACTCTAATCCCATCTACTCTCAGTCAAAAAAGTACTTACACATTGCCATTATTAACCATTACATACATACATTACATATATCATATAATATACTGCAAGTCTAGAAAACCAAAATGTTGGAGAACTTTTCTGTGAACACTTTTCCTGATACAGTCAGTGAATGTAACTGCAACTTAAAAAACACGCAAATTAGCCACAGCATTTTAATTCGTTAACAAAAAAAACATCCCAACAGACACATTACACTTTAGCTTTCTGAACTTTGAACATATAAATATTTTCTAGGTCCATTAAAATCTAATCTGGACCTCACTCCGCAGTTTGAATCAAAGTGGATTTCGTTTTTTAGGCCTGATGGAATGAGCTCTGAGGTTCTGTGCCCCATGCCAAACCATAGCCCTAAATCACAGACTGTACTACATTTAATCCATACTCAGTGCTCCTATGGTGTGCCCCATCACTGCTCTCTCCAGATGCCCAAGGCCTAATTGTGCTCAACTTCATACCTTCACGGTCTGAACTGTTTACAGTACTACCGTGCTGCTGAGGACTCCGTTGGCCCCATATACCTCAATCCTTGTGCGGACAGCGTGTTACAGACACTTTAGGCAGCCAAAGCACAAAAGGGATTCAGACTGAGTGATCCGGCTGCATTGCTGTGAACTGTTGACACGATGAGTAAGTGTAGAATGCTGAAAGGCTCACAACTCACCTGTCACCATTTTGCTGTGTTAATCTGTATAAAAAACACACACACAAAAAGGACAAATTGTGACTGATACAGTAAATATGAGTTCAAGTAAAATTCTACCACAGTGACACCGAGAAGAGTTGGAATGTGGAAGAAACCATCCACAACAAGTCCTTATTGGATTGTTAAGGTCTTTGTGACATGTCGAGTTCAAAGGGTTGAACAAATCAAATAGTTTGAAGCAGAAAAGTAACGTAATATTTGTTGTTATTACCTTAGTCAAGTTACGGTTGCTAAAAGTACATGTATGTCCTGGGTATTTTTGGAAATTTATGATGTCACAACTCTACAGTCAGGGGTTGGACCAAAGCTACAATATAAAACTAAAGCTTGTGCTACCACGCTCTCTCTCTCTGCTCCTGTATGATCTTCAACTGTCTGCAAAACTTAGTGATCTGGTAAAAATCACTGGAATTCTCTGATAGGTTAGAAAAGACAAGCAAATATCTCTGCACTGCTGCCAGTGCTATTCAATGAGTCAGTGAGACTTTGTGAGAGGTGTTGTCTCTCTACAGCACAATTTTATATTCCTGGCCAAAAACGAATAATAATTTGAATAAAATTAAATACTGACGCTTGTATGCCAAAAATAATGGCTTAAGTGTAAAGAATATGTAATATTAGTTATAGCAATGTTTTGTCTTTAATTTGCTGACCCCATTTATATCAGTGTGGATGGGCTAAGAATTGAAATGTCCTCCCACACAAATAACAGCAAACAGGTTAGATGAATATTGGGATAAGGGTTAGGCAAGTACCGGTTAAGGTTACGGTTAGGGTAAGTGTCCAAGAAATAAATGTAATATCCACTGAAGTGATGAAAAGACCATTCTATGTGTGTGTGTCTGTGTGTGTGTGTGTGTGGGTGGGTGGACAGCACGGCTACAGTATTAAATTGCTCCCTCTGGAAATTAGCAGACCCACTAGATTCAAACATCACAATGATGATAATGATGATACTTTACAAGTAAGGTGACGTCAAAATGGGAAAACATTCTCAAGCTTCCTGTGCACAGAGCTTCAATGATTTAGGTCCAGTGAACCGTGGGCATGAGTTAAATGCTTATTATTGAATATAGATTTGTTTGTAGGTTGGTGCCCTAACTACTTAACAGCAGTTTGTCTTTTAACAATAATACTATATGAAACAACACACACACACACACACACACACCCTTAACTGAAACCTTCATATTCATATAACTCCCTGAAGTGTATTTGCAGGGTTGCCTTGTTAATGTTTTGTTTCCACGCATGCAGCTTCTCTGGCTGGTGAACAGGGAAGAATGTGTAATTGCTAATAAAAAGGTTGAGCCTGTAATTACTTCCTGAATTATTATAAGTGCCTAATGGTGTTGAAGGTGCTGCCTCCCCTACACACCCTCGGGCTCAAAGCTGTAACCACCAAAACAACAAAGTCATGTGTGTTTGCTCCTCATGTTAAATATATACGATGGATAACGGCTCGAAATATCGATTCAATGCAAATCTGGCACCTTAACTCCACAGTTAACTAAATAGATTATTTTGCTTATTGATGTTTTGTGGTAGTGCAGTGGGATGTAACGTGGATCTCTCCCAGTTTTAACCCCACTGTGGGATTTAAACACACAACTTGCTGTACTCAGAGTACATTCAAATCCTACAAAAGAAGAGCTTTGTTATATTTACAATCTGTAAACATTTTTTTCATATTCATGGGTATAATTACCTATATATCTATCTATATATTAGTGACAAAGGAAACACATTCAACATATTTGTTAGTATTCAAAGAGACCCTATTATGTAATGTAGACTTCCACTAAAAAGCAATGTCCCAATTTAGTTTTTCAGTCCTTTAAAGATCTAAAATACTAAATACGGCTTATTGGGATTTTAACCCCATTAAAGGACTGATCAATTAGTTACAGGGTATTTAACTACAGCTATTGTTCATTTAATGTGTTTCTGAGACACATCTTTCTTTAGGAGCCACTCGATCCTAAAACCGCATAAAAGGAACATGACTTGTGTAGTTTGACCTAAAGCCACTGCTTCGTTGATGTTACGCTATGCACGTGACGTTAACAACCACAGAATGTTAATTCAGACTGGATCAAACTCCCGTCCCCTGTAGGAAAGTGCTCTGCTTTGTTCTTTCCTATATGTCTAACATGACTGTCATGTTTAATAAGCTCCACACCTACACATTTCTGATCGCTAATGCAGTGTCTGATGGTGGGTTGCTTCCTTGGGCTGAAGATGACTGTGCCTTGCCACCGAGCGCTCGATGATGAATCCTTCCAGGCCTGTCCTTTTCCATTTCTATCAGGGTCAGTTGAGGGGCTTTGCAAAAGTGACAAGAGAATCTCCTTTTAGATCTTTTCAAGTCATGTCCAACAAAAAGGAGGCCATGTCAATAGTGGTACTGTGTGTGTGTGCGTGTGTGTATGTATATGCATATATATATACATATACACACACACACGCACAAACACATGCGCGAGTAATCTGGTTTTGAAAATGCCAAAACAAGCAGGTAAGTGAATTTTGAATGAGTGAATCGGGTTTTATTGACTTCACTTGTCTCTTATCTGGTCTTTAGCAGCTGAACAGTTGGAGGACACTGTTTAGAGAGATCAAACTGAAACAGTAAAAATGTGGGAGGACCAAAATTGATTTTTTTTTACCCCTGGTTTAAATTGATGATGTTATACTGCACTTGGCAAGGTCTGTAAGGTAAATTCACAGTGTAGAAGTGTAGATGTACAACTGTGGAAAAAATTTCTGTAAACCAAATTCCAAAAGGTTTTTGTGAATTTGTCCTTTCTAGAAACGGAATCAATGAAGAAAAACTGTTTTTTTTTTTTTTTTTTTACATTTTTAACTCTTGTGTTTTTCTCTTGTGTGTGTTTTTGTGTGTGTAGTCATATGGGATTTACCAAGAAGAGAGGAGAGTAGCTGGATAAAATCTCAGTCTTCCAAAAAAAAAAAAAAAAAAAAATGCCGGCGGTGAAAATCACTTAGTTGAGCATGTTTTGTTGGATATGAAGTATTAAAGACAATTTAAATCTTCACTCAACCTTTATTCAACCAAAGTCTCACCGCATGGACTTTGTTTTCTTTCTCTCCCGTGTTGCATTCTGTCAAAAGGGAAAAGCATATCCCTGTTCCTTTGCTGAAGAGACTGTTTAACTCAACAAGAACAAAGAGCAGCAGCCTCGTGTGCGTTGTATCACTCGACTCTTATGTCGATTATTTTTACCTTCACTATTTATAATCTTTCCTCTGTCCTACATATGTCTTAGACAGCTCTCTTGGGAGGTCTTTGTCACTAAAAAGCCTGCTTGCTCTCCTTCTGTCTGCACTTTGTGATTGGGTCAATGAACACTGCAGCAAATGTGTTTAAAATAAATCTTCCTCATTCTTTCATATGCTAAATGGAAAGCCAACAAAGGTAATTTGATTGGACACACTAATTAAATGGTGCTACTGTTTTATTTATTTTGGCATTGCGTTGCAAGTGCAATACTTGCACTTTAACTTGAGTATTAAGTTTGTGTACTTCTACCACCTCTGCACACAATGTGTCACATTTTGATGTGTATGGGGCTGTGTAACTGCGGACCCTAGTCCTCCGTGACATTGGCTGTTATGTGATAAGAAGATCCCTGCCTCACATGCCAGTATCCAGTCTCCCACCCATCTATCCAGATTTTTTAGTTTTACCACGATTCGATAATAACCACACACTTGCTTACTGGTCGGTGCAGTATGGAACATAACCAGGGAGATGACAACAACCATTTAATGGCTCGATAACACTCAAATGGGCTACACATATTTAAGAAGCATGATTTGTAAAGTCATCGCTTCCGACATTCCTACATAGTTTTCTATACTTTACTGTCACTATCATACTGTCACCGTCTCACAACTGTTAGAGTTCTGGATAAAATCTGCATCAACTTTGCTGATTCCTTAAAGAAAATTGGAATAGGAATTATTTTTTTATACTAACAAATGCTCATTTGGTGTAGCTGGCTTACAATTGGGTTCAAATTATTAAATAATTTATGCCAGATGCCCTCCCTGCCGCTGCCTTCTGTATCCCAACCTAATGCTCTACCATTGGGCCACCTGCCCCCTTTCATAAAATTAGTTAGAAGTACATTGAACCTAATATTGAACCTTGGTGAACTAAGATAAAAACCTCACCACACACACATCTCAGAAGCTGGATAAGTCCTGAGTCCTGAGCCCACAACATGATGTATATGGCTGATTTTGGTTGTTGAACTTTGTACATGAGAGAGAGAAAAACCAACGAGAGGATTTTGGGAAATTCTGCCACACACTGCAAGTGGCTTAGACGGCAGTGTGTGGGGCCTCCATTCAGTTGGGGGTTATGTGGCCCACATCTTTCCATTTTATTGTCGAACCGTTTCCCCCGTAACCTGGTAACCCCCCCATACCAGCAGCCCCATGGAGCTCCTGCACCTCCTCCTGTTTGCTCGCTGGCACGGTTGACTCTGATTAGACTACCTGTGGATATTCATGCCACATTCTCCTCACACTCAGCCATCTGAGGCGAGAAAGTGAGAAATATTCTCACCATATTCCCACCTCTAGCAATATAATATTTACACCCCGCTATGTGTTGCTACAGCTTTACTTTTGACAAGAAGGGTGTGCGTGTGTACGGAAAGTATTAATTTGGCTATTAAGACAGAGGCTTTGTTTTTGTGCACCCACTGCCTCGTGGATGTGTGTGAATGAAAGCAGAGGCGGTTGGAGTGTGGTGGGTCCATGCAGGGGGTGTAATGGAAATCGGTAGTGGTTTTAGTGTGGAGTGTGCATATAAATGCTGCTTTGGACCCAAGCAGGTGTTGTTGTTGTTGGTGGTGGTGGTGCTCATGTTGGAGACGAGCTGGTCCTGGCTCTGAGCCATGATCAGGCTCACTGCTAAATCGCACGGTGTGGTTTTGTGTTCACCTCATTTTTGCCAGGTGAAGCTAAATTATTGATGCATTAAGTTAATTGGATATGGCAAAGAATTTAAAAGCAATAGGCAAATGATGTCCCCAGCCACGCTGTTGTACTGTGTGCAACACAAAGGGAAACGTTACCTGCAAATCCCATAGTTGTAGCAACCAACGAGGCCATATCTCCCATTTTTCCAGTTAGAAAATTGAATGTTAGTTGCTTAGTTTGACTATAGTGTGCAAGTTGCCTTATACGTTAGTAACAAGGTGTTACCATATACGTTAGGGACCATACAGAATCCATACATCCCCCATTCGAGGGTCACTCTATTCCTATGTAATTTTTGTCATATTGGAGTGAGTGAGACTAATGATGGTGTAAGATGATTTATGCTGGGAGCACAATTTCTTTAAATTATGTCACCGACCTGCCTTCTTGTTTTGTTTTTTTTTTTTTTGCCTTCTTCTTAAATTTTATGGGGTTGATTTTGTCAAAAAAAGTCTCTCTCTTTTCTAATCAGATAAGTTTATATCTTAAGTCTTCCTCAGATACCTAATCAAGAGCCCAGATGATATTTATTAAAGACTACAGCTCAGGCAAGACAGTGTGCATGTGTTTCTATTTGAAGAATTTTTCATGTTATCAGTTTTTAGAAGATGATGCATCACAGACTGAATAATTTACCCAGCAAATTATGCAATTTTAAAAAATGATCTAATTCTATTTACACCCTCTTGGGATGTATAACTCTATAGCAGTTGTTTCAGTTGTTTATTGGGCCAGTAGGCAGAGGTTTAACGTCAGAAGAGGCAACTCAGACCAATATTTGGGACTCGCACTGGACCCCTGGACCTCTACCAGGACCCCTACCAGCTACAAGGGGGCCTTGATGGGCTCATTGCCCATAGGCCCTAGAGCCTAGGATTTCCATGCTGGGTACTTGTTTCACTTACTAGTGAGCTTAGAAAGTAAATATTGTGAATCATTAAGCAGGGTTGTGTCATTTGGTTTGCAAGAAGCAACACTGACCAAGAACAGGTCTTAGTGTAGCTGCCTTACAGCTTCCAGGGGTTTCCAACCAGTAACTCCAGTTTCCTCCGACAGGCCTAAGACAAACAGCATCAACAATATTGATGACTCTAAAATCCATGTAGGAGTAAACGGTTGTCTGTCCTTAAGTGTTGGCCTTGTGATTGTCAGGTGGACTGTCCAGGGTGTACCCTCTCTCTTGTCCAATGTCAACTGGGATTGGCTCCATTCCCCATGACCCCGGATAGAATAAGCAGCTTAGATAATGGATTAATAAATAATAATAAACACAGACTAAACAGTTTGAAATGGGAATTTCAGTGACTATTAAATGAATTGCTAACACTCGAATCAATTTAACTATATTTTGCTGTTAATATTAAGTTTTATTACATTATGCCTTAGCAATGTGTTTTATTCTAATGATTTAAAACAACTGTGGCAATCATCTATTAATGTTAAAATGTTAAACAACTGACATCTCTAAACAAATATAATTAGTGTGATTTCAAGGGAGAGTGTTAATATCATTAATGGATTAGCTGCTGTTTCAGAGGCCTTTCCACTCAGAGTTTTCACTGTAGTAAACATCAAGTACATTTGCTGTGATAGTTAAGTTTTACTTTCACTCTGTCCTGCTGAACTAGCACCACAGAACAACTAATAAATACCCACTAAACCAGAACCACCACAAGCAGCAGAATCATCATCATCAGCTCCAAGAAATAAACAACTGCAAACAGCAAAACATGTGCAATCCACCATAAAACTTCTTGTACTGTATACACACACACACACACACACACACAAATTGCACATTCCCCCCAGTTGCATGGCAGCTGGCTCTGTGTCCCAGCTAACTGCAGCCAGAGATACAAGTTCCCTCACACAGGGAACAATTTCCTCCAAATGCATGGTAATGTTTGAAATAAATAAGCTACATTATGCATAAAAGGGAAAATGATTACCCGCTTTAAAAGCCTCTATGAATATTTATAAAGTGTTTCTGTCGCCACTTATTTCCCAGCCTTTTTGGATATGTAGACAGCAGCAATAGAAGAGCCCATGTTCCTTCTCACTGTTTCAACATGAAACCGGCGTGGACGTTTTTACATAAAAACAAAATATTACATTTGATTGCTGATTGAATTTTCATTTCTCATGGCCTTTTTTTTTCAGAGGCTTTTATGCCTTTTGTGGGCTTTTATATGTGAGCGTGACTGTGTGTCTATGCGAGTGGTTTTTTATGTTTTAAAGAAGCCTACAGGCACAAGGCTGTGTAGAACAGCTTTTCTCTCCCCTTAGCCGTGATTGTCAGGGTTAGTTAAAGGCAGAGGGTCCAATGTTCCCATGGCTTTGAGGACACTATAATCCAGCGGCAGAGAGATGAAAAGAGAGAGGTAACTCATCCACCCATCCGAGGGGATTTTCCCTTCGAGGGCCTCATCACGATCTCTCCAAATGAAACCATTATCTCAACATTTCTGCCCGAGGCAGTCTCACTCTGACTATTTTACTTTTTCTTTCCTTTGCTAGTGTGCGCACACACACACACACACACACACACACACATTCACACGCACACGCACACACACACACACATCATATACTCTGTGCTCCACTGAACTTTTCCGTTTTCCTCTCTTTGGAGCAGTATTTTGGAGATGTGAAGGGAAGATGAAAGATGTTAGGTGACAAGTGGCAGAGAGATGCTGGATGGTGGGAACAGAGAAAGGGGGAGTAAAAAGGGTGGAGGTGTCAGGAGATGGGGGAACCAGCAGGGAGGGAAGTGTCAGAGATGGAGGAGATGGTGGTAGAGTGTGTGTGTGTGTGTGTGTGTGTGTGTGTGTGTGTGTGTGACTGGAGGTGACTCCTAATTCATCCAGGGAAAGCTGAGATTTGGTTTGCTTGTCATAACAGATGCCTCAGCCTGCCCAGAGGGAGAGCTGTTCTCCACCTGCCGTGATTCAGTTTGAAATGTCTCTTAATGTATTAGTCAGCCATAATAGATCCCATGGCTCATACTTACAGACATGCCTGCCTTTTATCTCTACACACACACAAACATACACACACACACCACCCACCAATTCCCAAAGGATGGAAGGGGGTAAAATAGAGGGAAGGAGGGAAAGAAAAAAAAGGAAACAGAGTAAAAGAGAGAGGCCAGTGATCACGGTGGTAACAATAAATAATAGCATGGCCGCAGGACTGAAACAAATCACCTGTAGATGATTCTATTATGTGCAGTCACACAGGAGCTGTTCATGCAGCCTGCTGCTCAGCAATCTGCTTAGAAGCTGTTCACTCAGGACACATCCAGAGAAATGACTGTGATATACACGGCTCAGAGAGAGGAATGATTATTTTTCCTTTTTATTGAAGACTGTATTGAAATATGATCTTGATGTAGCGTTAACCGAGGACACATCTAGACCTGATCTACAGATATCTGCAGGTGCTCAGGCTGCATATTGGTCGTGATTTATGGAGGATCTCATTAAACAGCAACTGGAACTTCATCCAGCTGGTTAATGAAGACATTTGTTTTTAACAATCCAAGGCATTAAGAAAAACTATGTTGAATTAATTTTTTTAAATGAAATAGTTATATTGAAAAGGTTAATTAAATTAAGATATACCAGCCAACTATAATTGTACGATAATTACTTGATTTCCCAAAACATTCTTACAATCCACAATTGCACAGACAAGTTAAGCATTTGCTGTATCGCAGTGTTCAGGGATTACAGTGTTAAAGATATTGCACAACATTGTATAATTATTTAAACCATAAAACCAAACAACCTGTTCAAGCTGGGAGAATTCCAATGCTGTCTCCTTAAAATTATGTTCTGTGCAGCTAAACTGCAATTATGTTTTTGTAGGGAATGAGGTGCACTAAATGGATTATGTTCCAACATATTTTTTGAATGGCTAAAACATAGCTTTCATTAATAAAAATGGAGTCAGGGGTTCAGATTATAAAGTGGTTAAATAGGATGGCCAGGCTTTTGGGTGGTGTTACTCAAATTTGTAAAACTTTTACAAAGATTCTATACAATTTATTACAGTTGAAAAATGTTTACTAAGCGTAAGGAATACCAAATAAATAACTCAGTGCCCTGATAAACTAAATATTTTACTCCAAATAATAACTAATAGAAATAAATAAATGGCAAGAGATAAACACCTTACAAGTGCATATTAAGTATTATTAAGTTTAATTATTTATCATTCAAGCAACATATTTGTTTTGCTTGTGCTAACAGTTCAATACTCATTTGCACTGAACCACAACATTGATACCCCCCCGATGGTGTTAATTTAAAAATAATTTTAAAACATTACTAAATGCACTAATAAATACTAAAAGTATTTACTTTACTGTATTTATTAAAAAACGAATAAATGCTTATTTATCATTGGGGGTTAACCTCCTGTCAGCAAATAAAGTGGTTAAAATCAGCTCGAACAATGACTAACAATGAGCTTTGACCCGAATGTATTTAATTTATGTTTTTGTGGGCCATTTGAATTTAAACTACTAGCCTTCCTCAAATTAATTACTCTTTTAATATATCTGACTAAACTTTATGATTTGAGGTGGTACTTGTAGTGGAGTTTTTTTTTTTTTTAGGCCAATACTTGCACTTTTACTTGAGTATAAAGTTTTTGTACTTTTACTATGTCTGCACACAGTGTCTCACATTTTGCCACATATAGAGCTGTGAGGCTGCAGACTGTTCAGAGTGGCCATGCTGATCCTCGCCCTCCGTGACATTATAAGAACCACCAGTGTTAATGCTGCGGCTGATCGGTGTATGATCATAAAGCACAGAAGTCACAGAAGCTGTATGTTGTAATAACAGGACCAGATTGTCTTGGCGGGACGTTGTCAACTCTGCTACATTCAAGATGCTACTAGTTAGGGGCTTTTTGCTTTATCCAATCACAGTTTTACATGTGACCAGGAAAAACCACCACTCCCTGTGACTGCATTTGCAGTTCAGCTGTGTAGAAAGAAGACAGGGTTAATAAATCATAAATTAAATATTCAGATTAGGATAAAAACAAAGAACAACATAATTACAGTAGCACTATTGTTACACCTAGAAACATCTTAAAATGCATAATGTAGATTTTCAAATCCTATTTTGAAAGACTTTCAACCAACATCATCAATTCTTTCATAAAAAGTCTTAAAGGGCAGATAGTAAAAAGGTATCTTGATATACTGTAGCTACTAGGTTCAGCATTTCCCATCAGTTATGCCAAAACCAGTCCTAGTAAGATTTGACAGTTTGATATTAAAATGATGAAAATTCTAAGCAGGTGCTTTGCTTGCATATTCCTGAAAACAAACAAAACAAAAAAAGCATTTGTCATTTATTCAAACACCTGAAACAACATACCTGACAGGGCTACAGCAGTTTGAGTTATGACTCCTGTCTCCTAGAATTTATGCAACAAATCCGCCAAATTAAATGACAAAATGCATTGTTTGCCCATGCCCTCTAGAACGGCACGGAGATGTGTTCCCTGCTTGTTCATTGTCCTGCTGATACAGGCGTCAGATCAGTAATTTTCTTGTTCCTACCAGAACAGTTTCAGGAGTAGAAAAGTTTCTTTTGTGCTGCTGTGCCTGGTTTAGGAGCCAAAAAAAACTCATGTTTACGGCAAGTTTGTAGTTAGAGCTAAAATTCAGTTTGCAATGACTGTAGTAAAGGTTAAGAAACACCTGACATCAGGGTTCAACTAGAAATGAGCAAACTAGGAAACAGGCTTGTCTGATCACAGGACTTCATTCTTTGATCTCATCGTAGCTACTAATACTTATCCCTACATTGACTTGTTATGTTACCAGAGATGTTGTTTTGGGTCAGTCTGAAATATTGTTCCTCCTAGGATCATCTCAGGTCACCTTTGAAAGGAACTGTAGTTTCTGTAGGTAACAAAAGTAACTGCAAACATGCAAAATGTATTTTGAAGATGGTCATTTACTACATATTGGCTTTCCCCAATAGCTGTTTGATGGATTACATCCGTCAGTTTGTCTGTATGGGGATTGTTGAAAAAACAATTTATTTAGAAAATAGTTTTTTCAACAATCCCCATACAATGAATACACCAGCATTCATCTAGTGATCGATGACACACACTGCGAACAAGACGACCCTGTGGAGAACACGATGGACACGTGAACCGCAGGAGACATAAACACAGAGATAGACCTGTAGTGGACACATCCTCCCTTGTTGCAACTGGATAGTAACTGGATCATTTCCCTGTGTGCGTGGGACGTACAATAAAGAGACGGCGTAGCATCTGCTTCTGTGCAAACCTGTGGGTCTGCTGCCTCTTAGGTTAGAACAAAGTGTAGGTCATCTCCGTTTCTTGAGAAAGTGGCTGCGTGCAAGGTGTTTAGGCAGTTCAACCCCCTAGTAACTACTAGCCACAGTGGCTGGGGATCAAACAAGCTAATGTCAAGCCCTGGTCATAGCTAATTCCTGTCGGCCTGCAGTCTGGATGAGCTTGTAAATATGTGCCACAGTTCCCCGTTGTTGTCGTCCAAAACATTTTTTTGCACTCAGTTACTTCCAACAGGAAATCTTGCACACGGAAGATAGAGAATTTTGTGTACTCAAGTCCAATGTCCAAGATTTGTGCTGAATGTTTTGTTCTGCACATTCAGTCAAAAAATACAATTCTTGTAATCACTAACCAGATTACAATATATTGCAGTCTGGTTAGTGATTACATTTATAATGGGGCTGAGGACATCATATAATCTATATGTGGACACCTTTTAGCAAACAAAAAAAGGGTTTAATGTTGGCTGGATGCACTATTGTCATGAATGAAATTACTGTAAAAAAAAAAAAAAAGAACTTGTGAAACTTAAATGAAGACACCCTGTTAGCTTTTTACCCTTTGTTCATGATTGTCTCTTAACCTTAAACTAATAGTGTGCTCCTCTTTGTGCTACTTTAATCATGTTATTTTGGTGCACAACCTTAGCCATAGCAGTAGTAGATGAGGAAATGGTAATATGAAGCAATTTGTAAAGTGTCGCCTTTCCTTGGTTCCATGCGGCGGATCAAATGAAACAAGTTCATTACAGAGACGAGGCGGATTGTTCCACTTCATCCATCATCCATCAGCCGTTAGTTCGGTCTTCCACGTTCCCAGAGAACCTGTTGGGATCCAGGACATGAAGCAATCAGCCTGTCCTCTGCCTTTGATAAAGAATCAGAGAATGCCATGAAGCTGACCCAGCTTTGACCTTGAGGCTGCAGAATGATTTCATTACTAGGAGAGGCTGAGACAATTGAGGTGAGGCATCTGAGGAGCACAGACAACATGGCAAGTGCACTGAAACATGATGATTTCATTGTGGTGCCACTTAGCGAGGACGTGTAACAGCAGTGGGAAACAGACAGACACAATATGTGCACATGGCAGACACACAGAGGTGTCAGGGTTTAAAGAGACTGCCCGATAACTGATAAGAGCCTCAGTTCAGTAAACACACTTCCTGTCAATGCCTCGTTGAGAAAGACACCGGCTTCCACCTTTCTGGCTCATTGCAGTTTGTTGTGAATAACGTCCCTTTCAGACGTGTGAACATTGGTGACTTAATGTGTCTGTCGGCGTAAAGGCTTCTTGGCTTTCAAACATAGGTCTCTGTCACAGCAATGTTCACTAAAAAGCTCTATTCAAACATGACAGCACAAAGTGGTTGAGCATCTCTTACCTTTGTGTTACATAAATAACTAGTGCTTGTGCAATACTTTGTATCCAGTCCATGAATGGAAGTGATCTGGTAGAATAGGGAGAAGAGTTTTCTCAGGCTGTAGCAGCTATGACTCACAACTTTTTTCCCATAACAGATCTTGTCATCACTTTTATTATTTATGGGACAAAATATAATATCCTGCCTATTTTATACAGTCTAACAGTGGATGAGGGCAACACCTCAGCTAGCATAGCACACACACATTTTAACAGACAGATCTGACATGAGACAAATGTCCTTGACAACTTAAAACTGGCTTATTCACAGCAGATTACATGAAAATTTCTTATACAAACACATTACAGTGCTCTGTCTATTTATCAAAATGGAAATGAGCTATTATCGAAATTTGGTACAATTGCATGAGATTATTATTTATGTCCCTGATAAATAGACTTAATAATATGTTGAAACTTGAAATATTGAAATATTTTATGATTGGATAAAAAAATCTAGTCTGACTTGTTTTGAGAATGAATTAGATTGTCCAGTGTTGACAGTGTGGGTATGTTTGATTTCACGAAAATGTCCCTTCACTTGTCTTACTTATACTATTTGATTCACTATCTAATGTTTGTGTGAATGCTATGAGAATAAATGTGTCTGTTTATTTTTGGTTAAGATGTGTCTCTTTATTTATTTTCCAACTGTTTGTGGTCATTATGTGTGTCTTCTGGATCATTTGGTATCTCTATGTATGTGATCACGTTACGCTTTTTACAGATTTCTATGATTCAAAGAAAACTTTCAGTTAATACATAGGCTCTGGGCCAGACCTGATTTACCCCTCAGTAGGCCTGTTCAATAATTCATCCATGGTCATAAAACCTGTTAGCTGGACAATCTGACATTTTTTAAGTGTCTTATCCAAATAAGATGGCTCACAGCTCTGGCAGTCTAATTTGTCAGTGTTAAGCAAAACATGTTGCAAATCTAAAATGTTTTGACTCAAACTTGATTTGCTATTTTTGCAGTGTACATGCTTGTGTACTTGCTCATGCACACAGAAGCACTTGCAGTGTGACTCTGAGGCCAGCTCCACATGAACAATGATGAGATTTGTTCAAAAAAAACATTTTATTTATTTATTTTTGGTGGTGTTATCAGTTTTCTGCGTGCACTCCCACCATCTGAATTATCTTTTCTTGACAATAATTTGGTGCACACTTGACAGCACCATTGTCTCCCTCGAGAAAATAGAATTTCAGTATATTTGATTTTCTCCCTTTTTTGTTTTCTCATTATCTGTAAAACACGCTGTGTACCTCTCCACCCATTTCGAACCCTTTACAATTTTATAGAGGAAGCAGAAAATGAAAAGTCATGCCACATATCTTCATGTGAAAGTGCCCAGGTTCAATTTTCCTCCTTCCCACTTTTCAAATTCCTATTATTTCTACTAATAAATAGATCTTGCCTGCAATTCACTGGAAAATAAATCCACAGTATGATGATAAATGTGCGCAGTGTTACACCCTGGATGATAAAAGGAGGGAACCTCCTTCTTAGTGGCTTCTTGCACTTTTTTCCTCCTCCTTCTACAACAATCTCCTCCAGCCCAGTCACTATTTTACTAGAGAGATTCAGAGAATTACAGCTGCACGCACAGGTGAAAAGGCGCTTTCTCTCCTTTGAAAGCATCAGTAAAAGATGTGGTGATACCAATCATTCTGATCACACCAGGTTCTCTTTTTCTTTATTTATGAGCTACATCAAAGACAAACCCTGATTTCTTTGTGATGGAGAATGGTGTATCTCTGAAGCTGAATTTATGATGCAACTTACAGCTACTCTAATCAATACTTTCATATTAACAATGCATCAGACGACTGTGTTTGCTTGGAAAGGGAGCGGTCTCAGTATAAAACCTGCAAAGATTTATCTCATTGTTTTTACAGACGGTCGAACACAAATATCAACTCTAATGTATTTGTGTGAAAGAAAATGTGTGAAAGGCGGTGTTTTCTAACACATTTCTGATATTATTACTTTAAAAACTTAATTGTATATGTCATTGTTTACAGCTTGTTCCACGGCACCCAGTTGGAATTTTAATGCAGGTGCTGATATAGTATTGTCTGTGTAGGCATTGACAGAAACAGAAGCCCTGACAGTGATGGCACTGATCAATGTGGTTGGATTAAATGGATGTACAAGGAGCTTTACCACTGCTCACGCTCCGGTTTCCCTACTGTGTATTTTGAGTGTGACTGCAGTAAACAGCTTATTGACACTATCTGTAAACACTAATTCTTTTTTGACCACAAAAAAGGGAATACTGGCGAAAAAAACGGCCGCTGCCGGCAGAAATTCATAATCTGTTTACCAAACCCTCAATTGTCCAGTGAAGAAAGTGTGGGGTGAAAACAGCAGTATAAAAAAAAAAGACAGAAAAAGGAGGCGTGAACCAGGACAAGACCTCTGTGACCAGAGGGACCTCTATTCAGGGCATGAAAGATCCACTATCGATTCCATTACAACAGAGAGACTTTACAGACAGCTCTGAATCGGAGCCGCAGATACTGTATACCGTAATTAATCGGAATCTTGGACAGAAAAGGAACGCTGTGTACATGTGCAATCATTGGCTTGTGTCTCCACCCTTTGCTAAATCGATGAGCATGTCGACATCTTCATATCTCATCAAAGCCCCGACTGATCCCTTAAACAGACTTAGATTACATCACAATGGAAGGGTCAAGCAGGTGGTGGTGGTGGGGCTACTGGTGCGCCTGGAGAAAATCGGCTCCGGAGGAATCTGCCCTCGACCCCCTCATCTCCCTCATTTTCCCCCCTTTATTCGAGATAATATCGTGGACTGGCTGAGCACAGAAAATCAATACACCTCAGCAAGTTCAAAAGCAAAGCTACTCATTAAAAACGAGAGGGGAGCAAACGCACTGTTCAGAGTATTGGTCCAACCTGAGTGAGTTAAGCTGCAGGGATTGTTATCATTGTTAAGCAAATAGATCCACAGAGGGAGAGACAGAGTGGAGTGAAATAATAAGATTTACTCCCTGTGCTATTAGCAAACTGTTTCTTCTTACAGACTGAGACAGGGAGCCGCCCCCATGGAGTGACTGCTAATTCTCTGCGCGCTGAGGTGGGCATTCAAACTGTTTACATGAAGCAGGTTGAATTGAAGAACAGAAGAAAATGGTGCTCTCCTTCCTCTAAACACCTGGCTCACAGTGTGACTGCAGGAATAGAACATGGGCGGTCTACAATAACCACCCTGAAAGCTGGAATTAGATACTGAGTTAGGAAATTAAAAACATTTTGTTGCACAAAAGCAAATTTCATATGAGATTAACCCTGAGCTATGAGTAGAAGTGGCAAGACACATTAATTCTTTACTGAAGTAGAAGTACAGATACATGTGTAAAGAAGAAGTCAGGTAAAAGTAGAATGGCTGAATCAACTTATTTACTCTTGTAAAAGTCAAAAAGTAAAAGCTCTAAAATGTACTAAATGTATAAAAGCAAGACATTTTTGCTCTAATGTGCAAATCAGTTTTCAGTGTCAGCAACTGAACTCCTAGCATCATGATCAATACACGCCGGGTCCAATTAAGCTTTAAAGTTGAAATTGAAATAGAGAGAGACCACAACACCACCACCCAACCTGGGCAGATTTAGCCTTGTTTTAACCTTTCATTCGCAATTTGGATCTTTTTTTTTTAAGAATTACTTGCATTATTTAAAAACAAAATACTAAATCTTATTATTATTGGGAGGAACTGCTGCAGGAAAGTGACTAATCCAAAACATTGTGCTGTGTGGGGGGGGGCACCACCCTCTAAATCTGCCCCTGGCCGTATACAGGCAGATGCTCACAAAGAGGAAATACAGGCTGCGTCTGAGAGACATTATAGGGGAGAGTAAGTTAAAAACCCTGCCGTATTTCTCTTACCCACACACTGACACAAAAATTGTTGCATTAAAAAAAAAGTGAAAGAGCCTGTTTTGAAAATAAAAGGAGTACAGATTTTTAGGTTAAAATGTAGTGAGTAAAAGTTAATAAGAAGGTAATGAGGGTGGGTAATATTTCAGAAATTACAGAAGTAACAAGCTAAGTAACGTGGTAAGATTTCGTTATATGCCAGTAATAAATAAATAAGAGCTGGTCATATTTTGGCAATATCAAGGAGAGCACCTCTCCAAGAAGAATAGAGTTGGCGATATTTCTGTAACAACAAGGTAAGAGGGTAAAATGTCAGTAACACGTGATAGTTTCTGTCTAAGAACATGATACAGAGCTCACACCTACAAGAGCTGGAGTAATTACCTGGAAACACATGGTAATTTCTGTGTAATAACCATGAAAAATGCTAAACTACACAATTCTGCTTAACCTCCTGGAAGAAATCCTAACACTGCAAACCAAAAAAACAATAGATACACATTTGAACATCTTTGATTTCATGAATGCATTTAAATAATTAGCTTCCTTTCAACTTAATAATATGAGTTGAAGAAATAATTCTCTGAATGTTCAAAGTATTGTCCATCTCATTTCCATTTGTAAGGACAAAGTGTATAGTCCACTGTCAACAGTGATCTTGTGCCCTGTATTGTGGCTTCCTCCCTTCTCTTATCACAACACCAACCCATCAGTAGCAAATTGAATGAAACCACTTGGCTCAGTTTAAGAATGTGTTACCAGTGTAGGACCAGCGAAATAGCTTGCACAGTAAGTTCTGCTTAAGGCTGCATGATACAATCAATACAATCAAAAAAATGTACGCGTGGAGGAAATAGTCTCCTCTTTGTCCATTGTGGAAGCTGCCACTGATGCTTTTCAACTAGACCACGATTCAGTTTCCCACCCAGGTAAGAAAGATTAACATGAATGATGTAGAAAGTTAGCTGTGATGTTATATAAATGGCTGTTATGACGGAATCGTAACCAATTTTCTGTCTTGTTGGCTGTAATTTAAAGCTAACCAACTTAGCCTGTAAGTTAAAGTTAGTAAGCTTCATGTACTTCTACACACGCTATTGCTCATAACAGTAATTCTGTTTACATGTGTAAGGTACCACATAACATAACCTTAAACATCCTTGTCAAAGATGCAAACTTTGTACAGAAGAAATTAATCGACAAAAGTAGTTGTAGACTTTACAGTGAGCCTTTAAATTGGCATAATTGTGTTTATTTATTTTTTGTCTTTTCGGCTTATCCCGTGACCTCAGGGTCACCACAGCGGGTCATTTTCCTGCTTTATGAATGTTTTTGCTGGTAACTATACAAATACAGTATTTTTTTTTGTTGACCAAAGAAGAAAATAGCGTTACCCGTTCGCTAAGTACTTCTGTCTTTTGTGAAAAGGGTCTATTAGATGGTTTCCTGCCATATGTGCTACAAACAACAGAGCCAGTGGTAAACTGCCTCAAGGCTAACTGAGATCAGATCTTGATCCATGAAAATGTATCAAAACTTAAAAACATAGAATGAATGGTAACAGCTTTGAGCCTGGATAAAACTCTCTGCCATGGGATGCTTGTTGTTGCCGTGCTATGGGTACCTGGCTGCCCCACTACATGCAAGTCTGCTCTATCCATCCATTATATGTAACCGCTTATCCTGTTCAGGGTCGCTGGAGCCTATCCCAGCTGTCACTGTGCGATAGGTGGGGTACGAGGTACATCTATCTCAGGGCTGACACACAGACATACACAGGCAGTCAACCATTCATACCTACAGGGAATCTCCACACAGAAGGGCTGCAGCCAGCCAGGTATTTGAAACAGGGACCTTCTAGGTTTGAGGTGGGAGTGGTAACCAGTCCACCACGCTGCCCCCCAAATAAAAGGCAGTTATAGTGCCTCCTTGGCTCAGTGTTGGATCAATCAATCCAAACTGTAGTCACTCATGGTTCCTATTGTACTGGGAGAGTAACCGAATAGGTCCCTCAATATGGTTTTCTAAGAGCTATGATTACCATTTCTTGTGCGTCTTCAATACAATACCTGAGAATAATGTCAGACAACTAAGACAGAATGTTTCTGAATGGTTTCTGGATGGGAAAGATTACCAGTAGTGCAGCAGATCAAGTGGCTAAATTAACTGAAGGCAACGATGAGATGAGATAACTGTTGTCTCATGTGTTCACAGCAATTCAATAAATTTGACAATGATGTATTGAATTCAACACGTGTATCACTTAACGCTTGATATGGGTCACAGGTTTGCAGCAACAAAAATCAATAAGTTCCTCTGTACTGGGTGACCAAGACTCTACAGTAGAGCTGTGTAGTGAGTTGGGGTGTGCTGTGCTTTCTGCCTTCCAAGAATCTGCTCACTCCTATTGTGGTTTGCTCATTGACATTTCCAGATGTGAGTAGTTCACAAAGGCTGTGACTGAGGAGAGAGGCTGACATTTTGTGTCTCCATGAGTGCTTGACAATAGCTGAGAAGCACTGACATTTGTGAAAGTGCCATGCGGAGCACTCCTAAGATTTTCTATTATGAGAAAGAGAGGAAAATTACACATTACACACTCATATCTGTACAGTAATCTGTGCTCACATAAAGTCAGATAAAAATGAAACAGAAAAAGATGAGTGGTAGCGAAAGAGGGAAAACAAAGTACAGGAAAAAGGTAACAGAAACAGGAGACAGAGCTGAATAAAAGAACAGATGATAGAATAAATACAACAAACTAGTTGCAATTCTCAAGTGGTTCACTGTGTGAAAGCAACATCAATCTCTTCTTTCTAAACCTCCCTCAACTGCTGCAGACAGCTCCCTGAAGTATATAAAGCCTTCTGCTGTTGATCTTGTATGAAAAAGGTACAAACTGTTCTGCACAAACAGACCATTGAATAATAATGATGCCACTCTGGGAAACAAATTCGCAAGTGCCTGAACAAGGTTTGCACAGGCTCAGAGACACAAGTTGAACAAGAAGAGCTGGAGCTGGAATAAGCATAATTCGGATTATTCCAAAAAACATTCACAATCCATCATGCGACCAATGGGGGAGAATCGATTAACAGAAAGCAGAAACCTCATACTGTGATTACTATGAAGTAGTATTATAAGTTATTTTAAAACAAGTTAATTTGGTAACACTTTAGAACCACAACATAAATCAACTTAAATATATCTTTTTGTAAGAATGGTGTATTTGCATACTTGAAGGTACAAGGTAACAAAATACACATGATAAGTAAAGCAGAACATAACCTGGAAATTTGGTTTAATTACGCAGCAAGTTGCAGGCTGTTCTTTTTATATCAGTACTGTTATTTGAATAGCATATACCTGTTGTCTGCATGGTGACATCTGAAAATGTTTGTGGCAAAAAGTTAGGAAATAAAAACACCATTCTGAGTGTCTGTACTACATTCTGATGTTCTCACACACCCACCCACCTACACACAAACACGATAATTTCAGGCTGTAATGACTTGTCAATCAGCAATCAGTGTTCAAATCAGCTGATTGAATAAATCCTCTGTGGCGTCGGGATGGTAGTTGGGATGGATATTTCCTTCCTCTGTCATTTGTGTGCATGCTTTACATTACCAGTAAAACTGGGTGGATTCTGCTTCTGTCTGCCAGAAGAGCACTGTCAGCAGGAGACGTTCAGGACCAGTGCAGATTGTAGGTTATCAGTGTTTTCATGTTTTCATGTTTTTAAATTTCATAATTTTGAGATCAAGACTTCTTGGGATTTATTCTTAATTTTACAGTTTTCATAATAGAATTAATTTAATGATTGTATTCATTGCTGATCAATGTCATATTTTGATCAGCAATATTATATGTTTGCTCAAATTTTATTTTTTAACTTTGTCTTCAGCACAAGGTATGTGTGAAACTCAAAATTTCTTGGGCTGATAAAGTCTAATGAATCTCTTAGGTTTTTCCAAGTTTGCCGGTTTTGGTTACTCAGTGGGGTTGGAAAAGATTGGGAACCACTAAACTACCCATAGAACACAAAGAAGTAATGCCAGAAAACTATGTTCAAATGAATACACATTAATTGATTGCACAACAAACACAAAGGTGGGACAACATATTTATATTGCAGAACAATTGTACCTTATACAAACATGGATTATTTTACCATTCAGCAAAGGCCAGTAACCATATAAGAAGTGCAAAGGAAATATAATCTAATATTAGATAAAAGTTAAATTTTGCCTGTGTGTAGATATATTTTTAAGTGGGGGTGGTCATGGAAGTGGTTCTCTGTCCAGTCACCCATTTGGACCTGCCAGCACTACTGCTCTTCTTTTGCTACAGTGTCTTGAAACAGATAAAGGAAAACATGCTTTATCTGCTTTATTTCAGGAGCCACCTCTTATTCAATGTGTCTGTGTTTGAGGAGAAATACAGTTGAAAAATAAAAAATACGAAATGTTTCCCCATACTGAAATGTAACTGCATAGTTCTTGCCCCCCCAGAAAAGTCACTGGTAATGCAGGTAGTACTTTCTAAGAGGTCCAGGAACTATGGAAGGAAGGCCAACAGTGATTGGCCATAATGTATAATGCACCATTTTTAAAATGCTAGATTTATCCTTTTTGGCTCTTTTAACCCTGGAACGTTTCCTGGAACTTAGTTTAGTAGAAAAGTACCACTACCATAAACACTACAAGACAACCCTGACTTAAGATATGTAATTTCATAAAAATCTGTCTTGGATATAATATATAGTTTGCATGCTTTCACCATTAGCCATACATTCTTTAAATAGTGGCAGCACAGTGGTGGAGTGGTTAGCACTGCTGCCTTACAGCCAGAAGCAGCCTGGTTTGAATCCCGAGCTGTGTGCAGCCATTCTGTGTGGAGTTTGCAAATGAAGTAGAATAATAAAAACAACAACAGTCCGAGATCATTTATTAAGTCTCAGATGCCTGCTTGAACAAGTGAGTCTTACCTTTGGATTTAAAAGTATGGAGCTCAGATATAACATGAATATCGGGAGTCAAAGAATTCCAAGGCTTAGGGGCAATAACAGCAAAGGCCCTGTCACCCCGAAGCTTTGAGCCACATCTCGCCACAGCTAGACAGTACTGCTGATTTGATCTGAGATTGCGATTTGCCACATAAATAGATGCCAGACCATTAAGGGCTTTAAAAGTGAGTAATAATATCATAAATTAGATACTGAAGTGAATAGGAAGCCAATGCAGAGAACACAACACAGAGATTATGTGGTTAAGCATAGTTATGTATTAGTAAGCAAGCGTGCCGCAGATTCTGCACCAACTGTAGCCTCTGAAGAATTGAATTGAAGAATTGAACACCAAAATACAGCGAATTACAGTAGTCAAACCTCAAGGAAATGAAAGCATGAATAGCAATGTCCAAGTCCTTGTGTGACTCACTTTGGCGAGAGAGAACAGTTGGAAAAAAACTGTTTTTAATCAGAGAGCTGATTATGTTTATCGAACTGCAGGTCACTCTCAAAAAGAACACCTGGGTTTTTGACCACAGTGTTGGAAGATAGCTTTCCAAGATCAGTATTACAGGGTTTCCATTTGTCACTAGAGACAAACCAAATGGCTTCAAATTTCCCCTCATTCTATACAAAAAATTGCTGCCCAGCCAGTTTTTAATGTCTGCCAGACAACCAAGAACTACCTGGCCAGCATTTTGTGATGAGCAATAAAAAGAGAGCTTATGTTTGCTAATAATAGACCGCAATGGCAGCATGTACAGAGAAAACAGATAAGACCCAAAATGGAGCCCTGGGGGACCCCACAGGACAAACTAGCAGTAGCAGATGTCGCCTCACCCCATTTTATTGAATAGGTCTGACCTGACAGGTAAGATTTGAACCAATTATCCAGCTTATCAAGACGAGAGAAGCAAGGCCCTCATGTTCCACAGTGTCGTATGCAGCTGTAAGATCAAGCAGAATGAGGACAACTGAATTTTTGGCATCCAATGCCAGCAAAATGTCTCTGAGCACCCTCACCAAGACAGTTTCAGTACTCAGACGAAATCTGAAACCAGACTGAAATTTCTCACAAATAACATTCAAATTTAAAAAACTTTGTAACCGATTAAAAACAATTTCCTCTAAACCTTTGGATAAAAAAGGTAAATTTGAAACTGGTCTAAAATTTAATAAAGATGTTAGATGTTTTTGTATATTTATCTACACACAATTTATTGACGGGAACAAGTGTTACTGTCTATAGGTTTATGACATTATCAGTGTCATTGTTGTAGGTTATGACTGTTATCACCAAGTCATCACTTTATTATTAGGTATATAAGCAGTCGAGTTTCATAGAACTTCACCAATTTCTAAGCTGATTTTAAATGGATATTCTATGAATCTGCCCCACTCAGAGGGAGGGTGAAAGAAGCAGTTATGTGGAGAACAGAAGAAGAGTGTTTCAGAGAGAAGTTCAAACCCTGCTTACTTTGTGCAGCAATTGACCAGGTGTGCCAATGTGACAAAGTGGGTTTGATTGTCAAATTGCCTCTTTCCAACTGTCTGATATAGCACTCCCCTGATTCCATCATCAGAAAGGGCTTTACAGAAGCTGTTAGATGATCCATGAAGCACTCTGTTTGAAGCATACTGAAGTGTTAAATGGCCCACCAGGTGCAACAGTTGAGGGAGGACACAGCATATTTACTATATCCAGTCTTTGTCCACATTTTCCATTTTTGTCCACGGATTCAGAGCTGCTAGGCATGAGTCCTTATTTATCTCTGCCCCCTTTTTACTTTTCCCCTCCACATTATTCTGTTCACATTCATACATCCGTGCTATTTCCCTTACATGTTTTTTTTCCCCGTTCTTTATCACCTCCATCTGGTCTCTTCCTGCCCCCCCACCTCCACCTCCCAGGCCTCCACTCCCCCGCCAGCAGAGCCTCAGCTGTGATAAAGATGGAACATGCTCTTGGAGCTCGACATGCTACGTTTCCCGTTCTGCAGCACTGATATTCTGATGCTGATCGCCATCAAACTGTCAACAACAGACTGAGGGCTGAGGGTAGATGGAGGTGCATGGGGAAGCTCACTCTTTTTCCCCTCATAAATAATTTTAGCTCAACAGAAATGATGAGCTGAAACAGGATTTGCTATTAATTTCTGTCGGTTGTTGAGAGTACAAATTGAGATGGATGATGCCTTGTGTATGGCATGGCCTGCCGGAGAGATGGTTGGGCCAACCTACAGCCTCAGTCATAGCCCAGTGAAATGGGATTTGATAGGGCCTTTGTTCAGTTCACGGAGAAGGATTAGACTGACATGTTTCTCATGAACTCACTGGAAGGGTTCAGAGGAGTACAGAAGTCATATTTGCATTTAACAGTGTCCAGGCAGTAAACCATCACAGTAAACATAAGTAGCTCATCTGTGCTTGGCTGTCTCTTTGAATTCAGCAGGAGATTTGTTTGCAATTTACTGTGACACAAGTATTGATCGAGGTGCCAGCAGTGATTCAGTTTGGGGAACTGTAGCATTCATGCATGAAGAAATTTTTTATCTTTCATAGGCAGATTTTCTAAGCTGTGGAAGTCCATCATCGCTCGTGTGATAAAAATCAATTTGAATTAGGAACTTAGATTCATACAGGATTTAGAAAGAAATATCCGTCTTGAACCCTCCTGAACTTCACTATGTCTGTCTCCTCACTTCAATATGGCCTTTAGCCACTCAAAGGGGAGGAGCAGCCTGCAACAGACAAATTGAGTTGTTTTTTTGCAAATCAAACGGCAACACTTTTACCAATCAGCAAGGGTTCTCAGTTTTACAAAAGGGTTGGTTTCAGGCACAAATTAAAAGTGGTTAAGTTTAGAAACATAAACTAGATGGTTAGAATTAGATGAAAACAGATTGTGGCTACATGTTACTATGTCAATAAACTATGTCAAGTATTTTCCAAAATCCAAAATCTAAATTTGATTTTTAGGTCTTTTTATTTAATTTTACTACAGACTTTTTAAAAGATATTTCAGATTAAGTTGTGAGTGTCTTCTTTTTGTGGATAAGGTTACCAACAATTGGTTTTGTGTTTCCCAGATGAATCCATATTCCACTGTATCACAGATTGTTTTGTGTGTAACACAAAATGCACCTGAAAAGGCAGTATAGTATTCTGCTAATGCCATTATCGAGCTGGCAAGCTCTGAGTGTTTTTCTTTAAGTGGTAATGATTACACAGACTTTAAAGCTGCAACCAGTGTCATAATAAATCATTTATAATTTCTGAAGGGGGTTGATCGATTGGGGAGTATGGGGTGCATGGCCTGATTAAGACATGCTGTGCTTACAGGACATATGTCCATCTAGGAGACAGACAGAGACCTAATGGATTAGATCCAACACTGTTTGAGCCATTATGGATCCAGTATTCTAGGGTAGTACTGTATACTGTAGACCTCTATGTGTACTACACAGTAGTGTCACAGCACAATCACTGCTGTGTAAATACTGATCATTTTATCGTCGTATCAACACTCCAGAACTAGATAACAACAACTTGACCTTCCTGGAAATGGCTGTCTTATTGTAAAAGACAGAAATAAACGGTTGCATTATTACAAGTTGATTTTTTATCTTTCCCCAAAATAATTTAAAGCTAAAAGCCAGAGAATAAAATGCAGTGAAATAAAAATATGATCAAACATCAAAACAAACATGAAGGCATTTCTGTTATGGCAATTGAGATACACTAGTTTCTGTTGTCACCGTTTTAAAGATACACCGAGTTGTTCTTTAAATTCCCTTTCAAGTCTGTTATAGAGCATTAGGATGCTAACATTGACAAACGGTCCTGCCGCCTTTCTGTTAGAATAAATATCTGCTAAATACATAGGTAATATATATGAAAGTATTATGAAAGTATAAAAACCCACTTTGTTAGCTGGTACATTTTTTGTAAGGTTCTTACATTTACAAACAATTATTTCAGTGATTGGCATCACTTAGCAATTCTCGTCTTTAGTAAGACATGAACATTTATTTATATAAAACAGTTCATTACAAGAGTGTTATGGAAGTGAATGTATCCCTAGAAAAACACAAATAATTATGAGTCTATAGTGCAATGAACTAAAAGTGGAAACATGCAAGAATTGGAATAATATAAATACTCATATAAAAAATATAATTTCTAACTTTCACCTCTGTGAATGATATGAACTTGTGACTTACACACTGATCTTTTGAATCATTCATGTCTGTGTTTATTACTATATAACAGTGTGCTTCATTTGTTTTATTAAAGCTGTTAAGTTACGTAGGATATATTTATTGTGATATTCGAGAAGCTAAGAATGATTTCGTCCACTTGGCATCATGCCTAACACCTCTTAGCATCTTTAAAATCACTAAACTTGCTTGGCCCTGAGTGGCTTTATTGCGGAAATACTCCATCTGATAAATCATGGAGGCAATGTTCTGATCAGATATGTTTAATTTTCAGAGAGCACTCTGCCTGTTGGTGATGGCTGAGAGTGCTGTGTCCACTGTGATTTGAGCAGACTGATGAAGTGCTGATGGATTTCTGTCTTGACTGATCACTGTTCTCTGGATCGGGCAGCCTGCATTTAACGGACTGTAACCTTAGTTTAGGTTTAATTATACACACACACACACACACACACACACAGTGACTTTCTGTTTCTGTAAATAGATGTACATTGTCAACTTTGGAAACACGATATTACTGTATGTTCACATTAAAATGTAAAAAAATCAAAACTAAAACATCCATTTGCAATGATTTAATGAGCAGGTAAACCATCTAAAACAAAGATTACTTTTTACAAAATAACCAGTATTTGTTACTTGTTACTAGATACCTTTTTTATGCAGAAAATAGATTTTGGATACCCTTAAGTTGGCCTTGCACACCCTCAGGTGTAAAAATCTTTTTTAAATAAGTTGATGTCAAATATATCAATAATATGGGTTTATTGGACAGGTCACTCTTTCTCCGTTCACACAGTGAAAGACCAAAGTGCACATCTGTCCAAGAAGACAAGTACAAGTTTCCTGCTTGAAAAATACATGACTCGCTGCTTCTGAAATGGCTTAACAAGAGAGAAACTAGTGTGCACAGACACTGTGAGTAGAAAATTCACAGGTGCCAAGAAAATACCCTACTAAGGTTGGCAAATGAACAAACAGTGACTGACTTATCAGTACACAAGAGTTTTTTCAAAGTTTGACGTGTTTTAATGTGCAAGCGAAGTACATGTGCTAGACGCATACCTCATGAAAACATGGTAGATGCCTGCCTAACATCATCAGTGAAGCATAGAGGTGGAAACGTAATGATCTGGGGAGGCTTTGGCAATGGGAGAGTGGGTGTTCTGCATGGTGTGCAAGTCATCCTTAATCAGCTGGATACCACTCCATATTAAAGAGGCATGCTATTCCATATGGTCAATGACTGATTAGGGCTATCTTCATTTTTCAGCAAGACATTGACCTCAAGATTACTTCATGGTTGTGTAAAAATTACAGCTCAATCACCAGATCTGAAACCCAGTGAGCTGCTTTGGAAGAAGCAGGGCAGAAGAGTTTGGGAACACTGCTCAACCGGTACAGCAGACCTTTGGGAAATTCTGCAGAAGGCTTGGGAGGAAATAACACCAGTCGAATGTCATGGATTTGTCGTCAGGCAGCTATTACTGCAAAGGAAAGGTTTTTGTGATGACAGTAAAGTTTTACTTGCAAATTTGCTTTAACCATTATTGTTTGCTCTAATCTGCTTAGAACTGAATGAAATGAAAAGAATCAATTTTCAACAATTTCGATAAAAGGTTTTATAGCCATCGCACACACCCATTGTAGAATATTGGTAATTCTGTGCTGATGCTTAGCTCCTGTAAACTTGCATCAGTTTTCTCTGCAACAAAATGTGTTTTTGAAATAAATATGATCTTTGTTAGTGTGGAAAAAAACTTTGGTAAACTTAAGGATGAGATATTTCTCAAGAGGCAAAGGAAAGACAATAATGAGCAACAGTTTTCCTCATCCCTGTTGTGCTTCAATTCACCAGACACCCATTGCACAATGTGTCAGACTCACATTATTAATGTGAAGTCTGATGGCACTTGTGAACGAGCATTTCTTATTAGACATATTCTGCATAGTGGGAGGGAACTTAGTTGGTGTAAAGGTGCCTTTAGACTGTGACAACAACCATTCACTAAGATGAGAACAAGCCGAATGTCCCCAGCAGGAGGACTTTTCGTTTAGCTTTTCTTCTGTCCCTATCTCACTTATTCTCTATCATTCCTACATCTTAGTGTTTGTGCAGACAAGGGAACAACTTTCTCACTGACTCTGTGTTAACAAACTTAACAGTCACTTCTCCAACACTGATTCACATTTTGGTAATGATTCATTTCCACATTTAAAGCCCAGATTTGTTTCAGTGGAACCTTAAAGATTCTCAGCAGGGAAAAAAACGGTGCTTCTTGTGTGTGAACGGACCCATTCCAAACATTCAGCTTTCCAATTATAGTACATCCCGCTTAACTGATGCTTATTAATTCCTTCAAACTCATTATGGCATGCAAAATAGGCCTTTCCCATGAGATGAATACTAATGAAAGAAGAAACTTCTCAACAGTGCGGCTGCTGTCAGAGGTCTTTCTGTTGATGTTTGCTTTAAGCTCCAGCACACTGGCAAAATATATTCCCCTGGAAAAAGAGCATATTTAAAGAGTCCACTGGTGAAATCGCTGCAAGGGAGCATTGATCAGAATCAGGCTATCTCGTGGTAATCACTTGTGACAGGAAGGACCTGCAGTACTTGTGCAGTGGAGTATATGGATTACGTCTAGACTTAAAGAGGGTCCTACAGTCGAGTGCTTGTAGTTGGAGTAAATAAAACATGGAGTCTGGGCTCCCTCTGACTGACACTGAGCCAGCAGGGCCAGGCCATAGGGCTAACCTAAACAAAACACTTCAATCTCTCACTGTTCCCCTCCACCGCTCCCCAAGGGCTTGATTGACTGATTCTCCGGCCAATCAGAGAACATTGATCTCAGACACCAACTCCACTACACCTCCTCCCCCGCCCTCCGCTCTCCAGGCCTCCTCTCTCTGGCCATTCATCTGCTGGCTGTCAGAAGTATTCACTAGAGGGCTGTAGCTGTGGAAGCCCACACTTTTAAACACACTCAGAGGCTGAAAACATTATTGTAATTGAATCCTCCATCCTCCAGTTCTAGTTGCTTTTGCTATCATGAGGCTCATGGGTCATTTATATTTAGTGTTGGGGATATTGAAAGCTTGCTTAGTTACAATCTTGAGCACATGTGGTTTTTTGCATTTTAAATTTTCCACATAGACAATGTTGGTAGTTGGAGCACGTCCGAGGCTTGGACGGACATAAAAAGTTGAATCATGAGTACAAAAGTGAGCAATTAATTTAGAAAATCTGTTTGCTGATAAAAGTCAAATATAAAAAGCTGTTCATACTGAAAAGCTTGAATTTGTATCACACTGTTTTTTTCACATTGTTGTAATTCATTCAGCCGATAACTGAAATTATATTTTCAAAATTACTGACAGAGGAAAAGTGAGCAACACTGCACTGTATCAAAACACATTTAATCGCATTTAAGATTAGACACATCTACACCAAAAATGTAGACAACTTCAGGAGCAGAGAGACAGTCTTTATCTCGCTGTTTTATCAAAGTGACAACTGTGGGGCACAACATATAGCTACTGCACCTACTAGGAGGTAATTAGTGAAGTACTGAACCATAATTATGGGCTGAACTAACTACCAAGTGAACTTAACAGTGACTGCAACTAGTGCGAAAACTCTGGAGGCTTGAATCATGTGAATGTCAGGATGGCAAGTGAGTGACATGACAGATAATGATAAATTCTTTGTGTGGTTGCTTTAGAAGTCTTAAAAAGCTGTTGATATAACTTAAACGTAATGTAAAGGGTATTGTAACTTATTGTTTTTAGTGATGTGATGTAAGAGACAGTATGTCTACTGTGGGCAAATGTGGGTTCGTGAACAATGGTGAACTAATTAAATGGCGCATGCTATTCTACCTCACATGCAGTAAAATAGGCGCATTTACTGCGGAATCTAGACACACCTTTTATGTCAGCATGGGGGTGGCTGGAAGTTGGCTGGCACTAGCTGGGATTTGGCTGCCAGCTGGCTGGGAGCAGTGGCTGGGAGTTTAGCAAAGTATCAATGCAGTTATTGCTTCAGTGAGTAGAAATAGGTGTGTTTGTTTGTGAGTGTGTGTGTGCGTCTGCAGTTTACCCTTTTTTGAGCTGATTATCAAAAGGCTTAAAAGTGTGAGCCAGTTCTCTTATTAATTCATATATTTTGATTGAGAAGCATCTTTTGATTTTAATTATGTAATTAGGACTCATGGCTATTGTGAAACATTGCATTTTTAACTGTGCAACCATGGACAGTGACTAAAACTGTTTTTCCTTTGACAGGGGGGATATTTGAGTCCATTGAAAGTGGCCCATCGGGTGCTGAGGAACTAGCCTTTAAATTTGCTTTAAACACAATCAACAGGAACAGAACCTTACTGCCAAACACCACGCTCACCTATGACATCCAAAGGATAAACATCTACGACAGCTTCGAAGCCTCCAGGAAAGGTATTTATGAGTTCATAATATGAGTGTGTGTGTACACACACACACACACTTTTAGCATAGCTGTTTTGCATTGTAAATGTATTCCCTGTTTGAGGCTTGCAAGCTGCAGTGGCTTAGATTGTGACAATTACAATCAGGCAAGGGAGAAATGGCTGAGCACTTCAAACGTAAACAGAGAGAATTGATTGGTTCCAGGTAATGACTCAGCGGCAGTAATTCAAAGACCAGTTTGGCCCCTAGAGACAGCCAATAAAGTGCTATAATCTATCAGTTTTTAGTATGCATCAGGTTGACATTTCAAGTCTCTTATCAATTACGGGCCATTATATCCTGTCTCAGTGATCTTGCCAACTCCCTTATATCAAATAAGGTGATTAGACTGCACAGCCAAACCAAAACAAAGATTTTGTTGTTTGCATGTCTACCAATTGTGGTTTTATAAAATTGGTTAGTAGGAGTAGCAGATGTATGCATGTACTTATCAACAAATGTGGAAATTTATTTCCAAATGTGTATGAATCTGCCTATGCTCAGCATTCATCCCATGAAACTGTGTAATGTTAATGTATGCTGCATGATTGTATTTGAATAATTTTGAATATTTCTATTTTAAAAGAGGACAAATATGTAATATACATGTTTTAGTCTGTTTTCTGTTTGTGCACTTTCAGATAAAACTAAAGCATGTTCCTTTTAACTTAAAAAAGTGAAAAAATTAGTAATTATATTAGTTTTACTGAATGTTACATAAATGGGTAAATCATAGCTGATGATTGGCACCATTATGCTTGACTTTTGATCACAACAAGCAAGGAGAAGTAATTTCCTGTCATTTTTATTTTTGTAGGGAAAAACAAATTGTCATGCCTGAGAAGCAGGTGAAAAATCAATATTTTTCCTGGACCAAACCAAATTGATTTTAAATCTGGAAAGCAGTGGTAGAAGAGTTTGAGGATAATAGAAATACTTTAAGTAGGCTGTTGACACAATATAAGTTACTCTATAGTTACAGTCTAATACAAATTTAAATATGTGTTAGTCCCCAATAGAATTTTAAAGTTTCAATAGTTGCTCAGGGATGCACACAGTGGAACATAAGTAAGTGTTGAAAGACACCCTTTCTTGCATAAAGAACAGCTGCATGCTTTATCTGAACACTTGGTGAGCTCTACTGCCTTTACACAGTTGCCTAACTTGTCCCACCCAACACTGATTCGCTTAATTGTATGGTCAGCCACCTACCTACCTAATCAAACCAGAATACAATGTGAAAACAGAGGAATAAGATAGGCGTTGAATGCAGAAATGGTCACTTCACACTGGGATTTGTTGACAATAAGGAAAATGGAGAATACCCTAAATGGACTGCTGGTCAACTTGACCATATGCTGCAGCTCAGTAGGAGGGAATAATTAGTCAGATGTTTCCCCTCTCTAGCCTGTGACCAGCTTTCTCTGGGGGTGGCAGCCATTTTCGGTCCCTCACACAGTTCTTCAGCCAATGCGGTCCAGTCTATTTGCAACGCCTTGGGGGTGCCACATATCCAGACCAAGTGGAAGCACCAGGTGTCAGACAACAGAGACGTCTTCTATGTCAACCTTTATCCAGACTTCTCCTCCCTCAGCCGGGCCATCCTGGACCTCGTCCACTTCTTCAAATGGAAGACGGTCACTGTGGTTTACGATGACAGCACAGGTAAGATAACAGTTCTGTTTCCTTTGGTTCTTTCTGACCATCTCCATGTGTCCAGCACTTAACCAGGAGGCTGTCTACATTTTATGAGCCATTTTTATTTTGCAATTTGATCTTATACCTAAATACTATGCTATGCTAAAAACCTGACTAATCATTCAAAGACTTGATACTGATCATCACAACATGCATGTATACAGTAGTATAGGTTTGCCAAAAAAAGCTCTAAGCTGCAGAATTCTGCAACAACACACCACCAGCACCGTTGACTTACAGGGTACCGGTGGAAATTGGGCTACTGTTGATAAAAGAAGGAGAGGAGGAAGGTGTCTTCTTAGGCAGAGAGAGAAGAGAAAAGCCAGTGTGTTGGACTAACAAAAGGGAATTTGAATGTTGGGACTATGACAGGGAAGGCTAGAGAGTTGGTTGACATGATGCAGAGAAGGAAGGTGGACATACTGTGTATCCAGGAGACCAGGTGGAAAGGTAGCAAGGTTAGAAGCTTAGGAGCAAGATTCAAGTTGTTTTACCATGAGTCAGATAGGAGGAGAAATTGAGTAGGAGTTATCCTGAAAGAGGAGTTGGTGAGGAATGTTCTAGAGGTGAAAAGAGTATCAGACAGGTTGATGAGTTTGAAGCAGGAAATTCAAGGCGTGGTGTTCAATGTTGTTAGTGGTTATACTCCACCGGTAGGATGTGAGTTAGAAGAGAAGGAGAAATTCTGGAGTGAGTTAGATGAAGTGATTCGGGCAGATTTCAATGGACATGTAGGTGAAGGGAACAGAGGTGATGAGAATGTGATGGGCAGGTTTGGTCTTCAGGACAGAAACGCAGAAGGACAGATGGTGGTAGACTTTGCAAAGAGGATGGAAATGGCTGTAGTGAACACTTTCTTCCAGAAGAGGCAGGAACATTGGGTGACATATAAGAGCGGAGTTAGAAGCACTCAGGTGGACGACATCTTGTGCAGACGTTGTAATCTGAAAAAGATCAGTGACTGTAAAGTATTGGTAGGAGAGAGTGTAGCCAAACAACACAGAATGGTGGTGTGTAAAAGAGGACTAAGGCAGAGCAGAGGACAAAGTGTTGGAAGTTGAAAAAGAAAGAATTTTGTAGTCTCTGTGTAGTTTTTTGGGAGGAGAAGACACAGGCTCTGGGTGGTCAGTAGGTGTTTCCAGATGACTGGATAACTATAACTAATGTAGTCAGGGAGACAGGTAGGAGGGTAGTCGATGTGTCATCGAGAAAGGTGGACAAGGACATTTGGTGGTGGAATGAGGAAGCTCAGGAGTCTATAGAGAAAAAGAGGTTAGCTAAGAAGAAAGGGGACCATGAGAGGAATGAAGAGAGTAGACAGTAGACAGTGATGTAGCATAAGGTGAAGATAGAGGTGGCAAAGGCAGTAAGTAAGGATAGTAAGGACGGAGAGGTGGATTTGTACAGGTTGGCGAGGCAGAGAGATGGCGATGGGAAGGATGTGCAGCAGGTTAGTGTGATTAAAGATAAGGATGGAAATGTATTGAGATCTAGAATCTATGTGCCAAGAGTGTGATGGGAAGATGGAAGGAGAACTTTGAAGAGTTGATGAATGAGGAAAATGAAAGAGAACGAAGAGTCGATGAGGCGTGGTAACTACAGAGGAATAAAGCTGATGAGCCAAACAATGAAGTTTTGGGAAAGAGCAGTGGAAGCTCGGCTGAGGGCAGAGGTGAACATTTGTGAGCAGCAATATGGTTTCATGCCTAGAAAGAGTCCAACAGATGCAGTATTTGCTTTGAGGATGCTGATGGAGAAGTACAGAGAAGGTCAGAGGGAGTTGCATTGTGTCTTTGTAGATTTAGAGAAAGCGTATGACAGGGTGGAGAGAGAGGAGCTGTGGTATTGTATGAGGACGTCTGGAGTGGCAGAGAAGTATGTTAGAGTGGTGAAGGACATGTATGAGAGCTGTAAGACTGTGGTGAGGTGCTGTAGGTGGGACAGAGGAGTTCAAGGTGGAGGTGGGTCTGCATCAAGGATCAGCTCTGAGCCCCTTCTTGTTTGCTCTGGTGATGGACAGGCTGACAGATGAGGTTAGACAGGAATCTCCTTGGACTATAATGTTTGCAGATGACATTGTGATTTGTAGTGAGAGCAGGGAGCAGGTGGAGGAAAATCTAAAAAGGTGGTGGTCTGCCCCTGAGAGCAGAGGAATGAAGGTTAGCCGCAGCAAGACTGTGTGAAAGAGAGGGACCCAAGTGGAATGGTGAGGTTACAGGTAGCAGAGGTGAAGAAGGCATGTGGTAGAAGGATGCTGAGGTTGGAGCTGCCAGGCAGGAGGTCTAGAGGAAGACCAAAGAGGAGATTTATAAATGTAGTGAGAGAGGACACGAAGCTAGTTTGTGTGAGAGAAGAGGATGCAGAAGACAGGGTTAGATGATAGGGAGGCAGATGATTCGCTGGGACGACTCCTGAAAGGGGAACACCCGAACCACCTTTTGTTCCTTCTTTTTAGCCTTTTCTCCCTCAAGATTGTGCCAACAGCTTACTCAGCAATTCCGCCAATATAAGAGTAATATTTTGTAGCACCTCCAGCCGCTGTAGTACATATGACCCAAGCAAAGGACTTCTAACTACACAATTGTCATTGGGAGGAAGTCAGGGTGGATAGTTGGGTCACAAAACCTACGATTTCAGGTACCATTATTGTGTCATAAGAGAAGCCTTTTGTATCGGGGTTGCTACAAACAGGAAGTGAAGAAAGATAATGTTCATCAGTGTCTAGCTTGGAGGATTTCCTGGAAAAAGTTTGAAAACCCCATTGTATACTGGTTGGTTGCTCAACACCAAACAGAAACTAGAGACAACTAGCATCTCTAGAAGTGAGTTTGACTCAATGAATCAAAAGAAATATACATAGATGTATCGTGGTATATTATATAAAGTTTTCTCACTATATAAACTGAAAAGATGAAGCTTAACTACCCAAAAGATCTGTTACCACTTTACCCCAACAGCCTATTTTGCAAGTGTAAAGGCTGTTGCCACACCCACTGAGGCGAATGGTGGAGAAACAAGATGAAGCAGCCTGATGAAGATAAAGTGATTGAGTTGTTTTTCTTGTGTCACCTGCAGAGATACAAACTGAAATAGCAGCAGTAGGCGCGGGCGCACACACACACACACACACACACACACACACACACACACACACACACACACACTTCAAAATCTCATTGACACATTTTCATTAAAATAACTGAAAATTCAGCCATGAAACATAACCTTGATCAACACGATGCCTTGCTCATATGGTTGACTCTATTTGTCAAGACAGAGATAGTATCTTAAAAAAAAAAAACAGAATAGGAGTATTTTGACTTCTGTAGATTTTAATGAACAATTCACAGTTGCAGATTATATGACACATGGAAATGCTTTCAGCTAAATGTTATTGTCCGCATGGATAAAAGGCTAACAAAGACCGCGTACAGGGGTGAGACAGTTCAAGTACAACTCCAATTCAAAAAAAGTTTGGATGATGTGTAAAACATAAATAAAACAGAATGCAGTGATGTGCAATTCTCATCAACGCCGATTTTATTCACAATAGAACATAAACAACATGTCAGATGTTGAAACAGACATTTTACCATTTCATAGAAAATATATTTTGAATTTGATAGAAGTATGTTATGTTTGTTCGATCATTATGTCTGAATTGCTCGGGGACCGCTAACCGGGGCTACGCTAGGCCGGCCCGCACCAGCTACGGGGGCCTGACTAGCTGGATTACTTTCCATGGTGCGGAGCCGACCTTCAAATTCCCAACTTATTTGGAAGTGGGGTTGTAACAAATAAGACCCGTAATGTCTTATTTGAAACATACTAAAAAACGTGCTGAAAACAATTTACATTTAAAGACTTTACTTTACTTTAAGACTTACATGTAGTGCCGATAACCCAGTGAAACCTTGACCTTGACATGGGTGACGTTCTGAGGGCAGCTGCCACTCAGTTGTGAAAATGGCAAATCTAGTTTGCTGTATGGGAGCACGAAGGATTCCGTATTACCCATAACAATAAGGGGAAGAAATTGTACTTGGACTGTGTGACATGTGTGCCTTATGCTAGCAACTACACTATGGCAACGCCCAGCAAAGCTAAAGCTAAGACTAATGCTAACTGGCTTAGCTAAGCTAAGCTAAGTGGCTAGCTTGGGCACTAGCGAGCTAACACAGGAGCAAGTGTCCAAAATGGCAGGCGGAAGTGAGAACACTTGTGTCCCATACACCACACAACCCCAAGTGTCTCAAGCCGGTAAACACGAAGCAACAGACAACAGCTCTTGCCTTTTTACAGCTATATAACTTCACTTTATTTTTTGAACACCCTCAACAATAGTGGCCGGACACCGTGATGGCGACTCCTATGCCCGGCACTCTCCCTCACGGTGCCAGCCAACACATGACACCACGAATAACAGAACACTGTGTAGAACTACCCATAATTCCCACGGGGCTCACTGTGCCAGCCCCCACACTAATCCACTAGCTGGGCCGTTACAATACTTTGAATATGATGAAACATTTAAAAAGACATCCCTCCACTGTGTCTGCTGACAGCTTAAAGAGTAGACAGCATTTAAAATCAAATACAGTGGTGTTTAAAGCAAAATATATACAGCTGTATGCCGTTATAGAGGATGCAGCATCTCAACATGTGATTAAAATGCTTGAGCCACATTATAAAATCCCTTCTCACTGATGCATAAGCAACACAGTCATGAAAAAAGAATGATCTGAGCAGTGTTTTTTGAAACTGTGTCATATGTTGTACATTGTGACGATTACCAGGTATCATGTTTACCATGCTGCTGATCTAAGTTTAGTGTGTTACATGAGCAGAGGTAAGCAGGAAATTCAGATCAGACCTTTAAAAAAAAGTCTCAAATGTTAGTTGTGCTTGTAATTATGTAAAAGAGAAGGAAGAGAGGTAAAGCATCAAGTGTTCATCTGTGGGAGAAAATGAGAATGTGTGTGAGAGTAAGCAGGCAAAGGATTATTAGCCTGAGGTGAGACGCTTAAAATTCTATCCAAGATTCTAAACAAAAATTTTTATTACTAACTTTGCCGTGGCACTAAGGTCCTAAAGTTGAAATGTTTTTCTGTCGTCACTCAATAGTGTTGATATGTGAAGATAGGGCAGCTGGCAGAGGTGCACAGTCATGTTGTTTCTCACTCAGCATAGGTCAAGTGTCACGTGTCCTGTTAAGTTCAGTGGGATACGGTGTTTGCTCTTTCAGATACAAAGTAGTTAGCAGTACCTAGTGTCAACGGTCTGTAGTTCTGGGGCTTTTTTGTGCTGAGCATGTAATTTATATCTTCTGCTCCAATCTGATCTGTCATTTCTGATGTATCTGCTGCCAACAGACATACTAATGATGGTAATTTGTTTAACAAGTTGTTCTTGTTTTTTTCCCTTCTACTAATACACTAACTACAAGCCATAAAGATTTAGGAAGCCAAAACTGTGACAGGTAGTAAACTTCCTCTGTGTTCAGTTTCCACTGGATGGTCATAATTGACTCGAACGTGGCTGTTGCTTGCACCGTTACAGGTGCTATTTGCAAAAAGCTGAGCTTTTCTGTATTTTTGGATTTTGAATCTGTCAAACTCTGCGAGAGGTTTAGAGCTTTAAAGCTTATTCATATTGAAAAGCAGCTGTCCCTGGCCCAGCTTTTTGAATGCATGTGTGTGAACAATAGAGAGGTTTTACATAGTCCAAAACAACTTGAAATTTTTATATTTTTTAATCTGTGTTGGCTGAAAAAGTCATAATAAAATGTCTTAAGAAGTCCAGCAACAGTAGCACCAGCAGCACATTTTTTCATTCCAAGATCATCCAACTGTAAAATACAACTAGGTAGATCATTTTGTACAAGCAGGAAAAAACGATTCACACTTCTTACTTACTTTTTGGCGATATGTGGCAGCTATAGCAAACACAGTTACCTCGAATTTAAGAAAGGAAAAGATTGTGGTGCGTGGATGGGTCAACAAAGCAGAGGGCTTTCACACAGGAGACTGGAGTCAGAGTTAAGTGTGAATCCACTTTTTGCTTTGTTGAAAGATGTCATGTAAGAGGAGTCACAAAAGCATGGCATTTTAACAATACCTAATCATGTTTATTAAGTAATTAACACTAACCTGACCCTGATGTATTTGTGCCTAACACTGGCCCAAACTTGTACCAGTCTCAAGACTGGATAAAAGCAGAGGCTTATCTCAGGAAGGGTATCCGGCGTAAAACACATGGCATATTAAGCATTCCAAAATTGGTCACGGCCCAGGGTTAACAACGACCGCCAATGGTGCTGTTGACCTACAGGGCGCTGGTGGAAATTGGGCTATTGGTGGTTGTAGAAGGAGAGGAGGAAGGTGTGTTGATAGGCAGAGAGAGAAGAGGAAAGCCAAGAGTGTAGGATGGACAGTAGGGACTTTGAATGTTGGGACTATGACATAGAAGGCTAGAGAGTTGGTTGACATGATGCAGAGAAGGAAGGTGGACATACTTTGTGTCCAAGAGACCAGGTGGAAAGGTAGCAAGGCTAGAAGCTTAGGAACAGGGTTCAAGTTGTTTTACCATGGGTTGGATAGGAAGAGAAATGGAGTAGGAGTTATCCTGAAAGAGGAGTTTGTGAGGAATGTTCTAGAGGTGAAAAGAGTATCAGACAGGATGATGAGTCTGAGGCTGGAAATTCAAGGGGTTATGTTTAATGTTGTTAGTGGTTATGTCCCACAGGTAGGATGTGAATTGGAAGAGAAGCAGAAATTCTGGAGTGAGTTAGATGAAGCTATTCAGAGGATCCCCAGAGTGATTGATGCAGATTTTAATGAACATGTTAGTGAAGGGAACAGTGTTGATGAGAATGTGATGGGCAGATTTGGTCTTCAGGACAGGACACAGAAGGACAGATGGTGGTAGACTTTGCAAAGAGGATGGAAATGGCTGTAGTGAACACTTTCTTCCAGAAGAGGCAGGAACATAGGGTGACATATAAGAGCGGAGGTAGAAGCACTCAGGTGGACGACATCTTGTGTAGACGTTGTAGAGGGAGAGATCAGTGCAAAGTATTGGTAAGGGAGAGTGTAGCCAGACAACACAGGATGGTAGTGTGTAAAATGACTGGTGATGAGGAAGATGAAGAGGACAAAGGCAGAGAAGAGGATGAAGTGGTGGAAGTTGATAAAGGAAGAATGTTGTGTTGTTTTCAGCGAGGAGCTGAGACAGGCTTTGGGTGGTCAGGAGGGGCTTCCACATCACTGGATAACTACAGCTAATATGATCAGGGAGACAGGTAGGAGGTGGCAGTAGAGTTTCTAGTTTGTTTAACAAGATCTTGGAGAGTGAGAGGATGCCCGAGGACTGGAGGAGAAGTGTACTGGTGCCAATTTTTAAGAACAAGGGAGATGTGCAGAGCTGTGGCAACTACAGAGGAATAAAGGTGATGAGCCAAACAATGAAGTTGAAGTGGGAAAGAGCAGTGGAAGCTCGGCTAAGGGCAGAGGTGAACATTTGTGAGCAGCAATATGGTTTCATGCCTAGAAAGAGTCCAACAGATGCAGTATTTGCTTTGAGGATGCTGATGGAGAAGTACAGAGAAGATCAGAGGGAGTTGGATTGTGTCTTTGTAGATTTAGAGAAAGCGTATGACAGGGTGCAGAGAGAGGAGCTGTAGTATTGTATGAGGACGTCTGGAGCGGCAGAGAAGTATGTTAGAGTGGTGCAGGACATGTATGAGAGCTGTAAGACCGTGGTGAGGTGTGCTGTACGTCTGACAGAGGAGTTCAAGGTGGAGGTGGGTCTGCATCAAGGATCAGCTCTGAGCCCCTTCTTGTTTGCTCTGGTGATGGACAGGCTGACAGATGAGGTTAGACAGGAATCTCCATGGACTATGATGTTTGCAGATGACATTGTGATTTGCAGTGAGAGCAGGGAGCAGGTGGAGGACAATCTAGAGAGATGGAGGGCTGCTCTGGAAAACAGAGGAATGAAGTTGGTCTCAGTAAAACATGTGTGTGAATGAGAGGAACCCAGATGGAAAAGTGAGGTTACAGGGAGCAGAGGTGAAGAAGGTGCAGAACTTTAAATACTTAGGGTCAACGGTTCAGAGCAACGAAGAGTGTGGAAAAGAGGTGAAGAGGCGAGTGCAGGCAGGTTGGAACAGGTGGAGAAAAGTGTCAGGTGTGTTGTGTGATAAAAGAGTATCAGCGAGAATCAAAGGAAAGATTTTCAAGACAGTGGTGAGACCAGAGATGTAGTTCAGCTTAGAGACAGTGGCACTGAAGAAAAGACAGGAGCCAGAGTTGGAGGTAGCAGAGCTTAAGATGTTGAGGTTCTCTTTGGGAGTGACGAGGATGGACAGGATCAAACCTTGATTGTTGTCAAGCACTTTATAAAAAAAGGTTACATTATATTACATTACAATTTACTGTGTGAATGCTGCATTAGACTGACTTAGTTGCAGGTGGTGTACCTGATAAACTGAAAACTGGTTAGCATGTTCATAGTGATTAGCGGACAAGTTTTCAATGTTAACATATTGTGCCGGTGAGGGAAGCTGAAATCAGTGCTTTGCTGCATTTTCTGCTCACCTAACAGGTGTTTTAATAATTCTGCCTTGCTACTTGCAAAGCTGTGCTAACAGACCTTATTTTGCTCTGCTTGCAGAGTTTTGCACCATTGCTAGTTTCCACCTGTTCTCCTGCAGCCCATCACTTGTTTAGGTTTAGTTACACGTCTCCTAATATCACTCATTACATTTCTGCAAATGCTAATTAAATGCTAAGGATCGATTGGCATTCTTACTTGAGTACCTGCATGCCCAAACATTTTTTTCTTTTTCCATGCCATATTTTTTAGTTGCATAGGTGAAACACGCTCACTTTGGAATCAAATTATTTGTTTGACATTTGTTAATTTAGTAGAATTAAAGTAATTTAGACTGTGCCATAAAAGTAAGTTCAATACTCAGCCCTATCTGGCATAAACACCCACTTGGATTTATCAATGAAATAATTAGAACATGAGTCGAGACAAACATGCATGTAAACTACAACTTGACTGGTTGGTGGAGGAATTAAACCGCAAGGCATTAATTCTATTTTGTGGTTATTTTCCCTAGAGGTAATAGGATTCAGAAAGCACAGCGAACAAAGATTATTGATGGTGCTAAGTTAAAGACAGACACAGGAGCCCTCAGGGATGAGAGAAATTGTCATCATCTCTGTACCATTTTTAATGCAACTAAAGGTTAGTGCAAACAAGCTCACAGCTGCTGGGGTTAACAATAAAACCAAACACATTTGAATAAAGTGGCAAAAACAAGATGGGGAGAATCTGTATTTGGAGGCAGGGCCCTCCCTGGGGAGAGAGATCTTGACTAATGACATGTGCGTATTAAAAAGGGAGAATTCTGCAGTGTGGCTGATTATTTGTAAAGTGACTAAACGTTTTTATCAGAAATTAAGATGTTTAAACACAAACTGCAGCTTCTCTCACTGCACCGACAGCAGAACATGTAATAGAGCAGAACATTGAACTGAGCGGCACAAAGCAGAACAGGCAACAATCCAAAGACACAAACACACTCATCACTCAGGTGGTTGTGATCTGTTTGATTGGAGTCAGTCTACTCTCAGACTGGACCAATCAGAGAAGAGCTGGTTAGCACCGGCTGATTTTCCCATCCGAGGACCTGTCTGTGAAGAGAACAAATACAAAATCATGCAATAAAAATGTCAAAAATACAAACACATTAAATAATAATTTACTCACATGAAAGTTCAGACAGACATACCTTGTCAGCTTATGGGAAAATCATATTTTACCATTCAAATGGCTCTATATGCACTAAGTAGATTGCTTTCTTTTTCAACTCTATATTATTCCAAACACAGGTGGTGGCAACCTGCTCAGATGATCGAGCAGGTTGCCTGCTAATGACAGGGTCAGTAGTTTGATTCGCAGCTCCTCATCTCCCCAAATGTTGAAGGGTCCTCGATGAGGATCCTGAACTCCAGTTGGCACACTGACAATCCTTGTGTGGTGTTCGGGTCAAATTGACCAATTTTATAGTTTTACTAAAAGAAAACCGATACAAGGAAAAAAGCTATTGACCTGAAACTCTATGGCCTTTCAGTCAAGAATTTGAACCAGAAAAAAGATCACAGATTACACATCCTATAACCCCCCCACACATTTATGTCCCTCATATGATGTTTGGCTCAATTTGATTCTCTTGATTGTAGTGTATAAGTGAAGTCATCTACAATCCTCCACCACCTGCATGAGCAATAGGTACACTGCTCAGAGGGCCCTGGAGCAAACTTTTGTGGACAGGGAGACAGGTAGTGGATGGGAAGAAAAGGATGTCTAAGAACATGAGGATAATATAGACACAAATTCTGAATATTGTGAATAAAAACTCATGCATGCAGCAGAAGAAACCCGACAGCCAACTAGACACAAAATGGCCAGAATGTAAATGGTTCTGCATACTTTGACCTACATATGACTGACATAATTTAACATGATGCTTTGAAATGGTCATAGTAGTTTATAAATTCAATTTTTCTTCTATTTTTCTTCAGGTGTTTGACTTAAACTTTGCACTCAGCTATTACATTTCTACAGTTTCCAAGATTTTTGTGCTACTATTGCATGTTACAAAACAGTTAACCTTCAATTCTTCTTATTTTCTACTTTTTTACATTTTTATAATAAACACTTCGTTTACGTTCAGCCATTTTTAAATAGTTCACCCTCAATTCAGCTTTTAGCAAACATTTCAGCTCTTTCAGCAAAAACAGTTTGTTTTTTTCACCTTTGCTTGGAAAATCCTTTCAGTGCTAAAGAATTTACAGTTGATTTTCTTTTTGTAATTTTTTTTTTTTAGTTAAAAAAGGATTTGTGGTGACTATTGTGTTCACCATATTTCTGTACCTACTTATGCAGCAACTAAACAAAGGATAAGTTGGATAAGTAGGTAACCTATAATCATATTTATTAAAAGTAAAACAATAATCAGGGCACAGACAGAATTGACAGGGAGATCCAGGGTTGGGGTACTAGGGCCAATAGCAGTATTGTATTGCAGCTTATTCCATGTATATGGATATATCTTTCATTTGTCACAACCAGAATTGCTGGTCTGCTTGAGGCAAAATGAGAACGGGAGAGAGTTTTATGAGTGCAGCATCATTTAATGGCTACAAGGAAAAATAAAAAATTCCTTTATAAGGAATCATTGACTGACCTATAGGGACTGACCTATAAAACATATTTTTATAATTTGTCATCAAATTATTGCTATGCTGATGAGACACGGCATACCTGGATGTGTAGCAGCTGTCAAAACTGCACCCGATTGTTGAGAAATATAATAAACCACAAGTGCACAAAGGCAGGCTATGAACTGTAATCTGCTAAGTTGCAGACATTGCTCAGAGTTAGAACTAAAAGTATTAAAAAAGCCTATTAAAAGTCACATCAGTCAGTGCGCTGACCACAGCAAGCTGAACACATACAGTAAATTTAAGATAATGGATAATTGTCTTACATCTTAATTAGACCTTATATATTTTTATTGTCTATTTTTCTTGACCAAAAAAATAGGCATGAAAACAGAAACTACACAGTCAACAAACAGCAATGCCAACAACAGGGCACAAGTACAGGTGAGGTTTAACGTCTTTGGATGCTCCAAACTTCATGGAAGTCAAGAGTTCGTGAGGATGACATGTCTTTTTGGTTACTCAGGGAAGCAGAGCTTGTTCAGACCCTTCTATTATAGCTGTCCAGGTCACTGAGCGACAAATAAGCCAGTGGGCTGGGTACGTGTACCATATGCCAGGGGTCAGGGTGCGTGCCAGCCTCAAGACGGCTGCCAGGCCTCCCAGACCTCTATCCAACAGACACACTGGGACCAGAGAGCGAGTGTTTGGCCTGGATCATAGTACTGGAGTAGGAGTTCAGTGTATTTAGTATTCAGCCCAGATAAACACAGCTTTTTCTGCATATGCTATATTAGTCAAACAGTCGACCACATTATTTATAGAAAATCACCTGCACACAACAATTTAAAATGTTGGAGGTCTCACATTCATTCTTGTGCTTCATGCAGTTTTCTTTGTTGACTAGAGGTTTCCTTTTGAGTAGAGGTTACAGTGTGAGTCAGAGAGAGGTCTCCAGGGCCAACACATACTCTATAAGCATATCAACAGTGGTTAAAGTAACGGAATACAAACAGCATTTGCATAAAAGTTGTGATGCTGTGTGAGATGTAAATTAAGAATGCAATAATTGTATTTATTTATTTATTTTTATTAAACATAAGTTTCAGGGCAACATATCACAAATACTGAAACTAAGAAATGTAATTAATTAATTAATTGATTTAAAAGTCCATTTGGCATGGTCCTAAACTTCATGGGATAGATATCACTGTATCACATTTTATTTAGGTGCTTCACTTTTTAGGGTCCTGAAACGTCATGCTGCCTCATCATAATGCTGTTGTAGAACCTGTAGATAGAATCATCATTCATATAGTCTGAACAACCCTTTATCCATTAAGTTACATTTATATACAACCAAACACAAATACAAGGAGTATAGAACATGCATAATGAGGATATGTTGTCAATTTGTTTAAATGGCCATCAGTAAAATGTAGAAACTAAAATTGTTATGTATAGTTATGTTAAGACACTCACAGCACTCAGTAAAGCTACAGTATAGGCCTATAATCCTTTTCTTATATGTTTTTATCTTTGATAAAGACCTGAATCACTGAGCATCACTGGCAGCAATGCAGAGATATTTACTTTTAAAGGCTTATGAGTGAGGCTCATCCTTCTGACCAATCAGCGAATATCTATCATTTCTATTTGAAGTGTTTGAGCATTTTCAATTATTGAAATTTCATAACAACCTGAAGTGCTGGAAAGAATAAAGTATAGCAAAGCACAGCAAAAGAACAAGATCGGCTCCAAGGGCCACCCTGGTGCTAGTCTTGAATAAAACGTATGCCAAATCAATGTGTGGAACGCGGTCCTCTGTGGCGGATCCGTAAGGGACAAGCCAAAAGCCGTACCACAGACACAGTACCTTCCAATGAAAAGTGAAATCTAATCACCAGCTGCAGACAGTATAATGTGACACATGTCATACTGTGGTGCAAAACAAAAGAACAGTAGTAAAAGTGAAAAATTATCGCAGGACTTTGGACGTTTCGATTTGTAAATGTAGGGCTTCATTTATAAAAAAAAAATATAGAGCTGCATTATTGTGTTTCAAACAAAAACAGAATCACGATTGCAGTTTAGCGGCATGTGAATGTAATCAATAGCAGGCAAAGTTGGTTTAAAACACCTGTTTCCAAATCAGCGCTGAAAACTGCTGATCTTCTAAAATAAGAAACTGTCCAGGTTGTATAATACTACTTTTGCTTTTAATACTTAAAACAGTAAACAGAATGAAATGATAAATGTTTAACACAAGAAGTAGGACCTGAGATCATTACACTTTACATAGCTCCACCATAAATGCAATGTATACCACTTTTTTTTCTACTCGCAGTAGCACTCCCAACACTCAGATGCTGTATTTATTCATTCACACTATAACAAACAACATAACATACTTTTACAAATTTTAATTTGAGATGAATTACATGACAGTCTTGAGTCTGCGAATCAATATCTGAAGAATGTGTGCACGTGTGTTCGTGTGTAGGTGTTTGCCCTGCAGGTCGTATAGGCAGCTTTAGAGAGGAATTGATTGTCACTGATCCCACCACCTCCATTAATTAAGCTGTGAAGTGGACATAGCTGGTTCACTATGGGGTTAATAGTGCCTTGATTTTCTGTCTTGGTGAAAGGAAATGAGTCTGGCTTGACCTGCAAACAGCTTCAACACAGGTGACCTGATGGCGAAGATAGCTAGGGTTGATGGCAGACACTGAGGGCAGGTGCTCAGGGCAAACAGAACTCAAATCTGATTGGAATTCTTTGAAGAGGTTCATGCAGGAGTCTATTTCATTTGGATCTTTTCTTCTTTTGTTTCAGTACAAGAAGTACTTGGCAAAGTCAGTGAACCGGACAATGTATATTACCATATAATTCTCATGGGTTCTCATCTTGACCCTCTCCTGGTGTTCTAAACAGAGTGGGTTTTTCAGGAAAGACGGGGAGCAGGAAACAACCTCTTTCTTTGTCCTATTTCTCCACCAAGCGGGGAGCAAATAAGCAAATCAATAACCATAATGGGACTCCTCTAATGGCTCAACTTTATAATGGCAGAACTGAGATGGTAGCAGCATGTGTTATAGCTCTCCCTGCCAGCCATAACATCCATACGATGACCCGGAACACTGCTCCTGCTACCATTGCTGCTGCGGTTTGATTAGGCCATAAGGGAGGACGGGCTACTCCAGAAATAAGTTAATAAAACAGCAGCTTGGAAAGAATGACTTCTTTCTGTTGCTTCCAATATGGAGTCCAGACAAATGTACATTCTTCTCTAACCAAACTACACAGTCATCGTGGCAGCCGTGCTGGGCTTCAAATTTGATGATGCTCCAACTGGGTACAGAAAGAAGCTGAAATTAGTATAAACACAGTCAGCTTCATTAACAGTGATGCATCACATTATTTAAGAGTAAATCACATGGACACTTTGATGAATCCATTAGCAGACCCACAGTAAATTAAGCTTTTACTGTATTTACTTGTTTATTTTTAAGCTGTATTCATGCTTACTGCAGAAGGTGGTAAGACCCAGCACATGCCTAGGGCAAGCTTCTGGATTGTTGGAAATGCATTATTCTAGCATGCAGCTCCATTTTGGTACTTCAGTCATTTTGGTGAATTCTAAAACAAACACTTATTGCATCATTTAATACCCGCTCTGAGTTGTTCTTAGCCTATAATTATAAATCCCTCCTGGATTTCATGGAACTCCTGTAGGGACTGAATTATGGTGTAGTAGGTGGCCAACTACCTTTCAGTTCTGATAAAGAGGTGGCAGCTAACAGCCCTAGTAAATATGACAGAAACAGGAGTAACTTTCAGTGAAGTGTTTTACAGACAGAGAAAGTCTGCTCACACAAAGTTTCTCAAGGTATCCTACCAGCATGCTCTCATCCCACAGCATCAGATAATAACGCTTCCCAAGGTGTCCAATTGTTTATAGTTGATGCCACAGTTACTTTGCGCCACTATTCAATGCTCCAGGAGCGCCGCAAATTGACGCCATGGGAGCAACTTACGTGCACACAAAACCAGGTAAGGGGATAAGGATCACAATTTCAAGGTCACGTTAAGTTATGAGAAAACATCTGTTTGGGTTAGGCACAAAAACTCCCGGGTAAGGTCAGAAGACAAACTGCAGTGACAACATCAGACACGTATTTCCTGCTATAGTAAAGTTGAACTCCAGTCTACTGTAGGAAAGACCTGTGTGTTATTGCACCGTCCACCACACCACCAATGCTTGAAGTGTAGAGGTTTCCATTGTACTTCATTGAACGGATCACTGACGCAAATAAGCACCTAACCCGAAAGGACTGTACAAAGTGGAAATGAGCTGGGTGGCTGGGGTGGCTGTCTGCAAGTTGAAGCTCAGAAAAAGCTGGGGCGATGCAGCAAGACAAAAACGCTGAACACTGAATTAAATCCACTCCAGAATTGCTTCAGAAACACAAAACAATCCTTTTGGAGTGGATGTTTTCATGAGAGGCATTAATAAAAAAAGTCCAAAGAATATGGCTGAGTTAAAGCAGTTCTATAAGGCAGAATGGTCCAAAATTGCTCCTGAACATTGTGAAGGTCTAATCCGCAGCTACAGTTTACAGTTTAATGGATGTGTTTGTTTAATGGATGTGTTCAATAAAGGCATGAAAACTGTTTTTTTTTTTATCAGCTTAGAAATATTTCATGACAAATTTATGCAGAAATTCCAAACAGGGTGATTACTTTTCCTTGCTTCTGTATATATAATTGTGTTTTCTACTAACATGATGGTCTTATCTTGATAATTTATGTTAATGGCAAGTGTGAATACATTGATACTGAAAAAAGAAATTTTAATGTATTCCGCAATCAAGTTGCCAGAAAATATGAAAGTTGCAAAATGGAAATTAGTTATCTTCTGAGGAGAATGTATGTGTTAAGTAAATTTACTCTACAGGCAGAAATGTTGTCTTATATTTATGGAATCTTCAGAAATCATGTGCTGGGGACCATGACATCCAAAGTACATACCATAATACTCGCTGCTGCCATATTTTACTGTCGATCGAAGTGTTTGGTAGGCAAAACTTCTTGGTCGCGCTGCTTGCAGTACATCAGGCTCAATATCATCCAAGTCAACCCCTTTCTGTTTATAGACTGGTTTCTATGGCAGCACCATCCAGAAGCTGTCACTGAGGTGGTGAAGAAAGAAAAAATGCTGTATTTCCCCTGGCAAATCACATCTCATTAACTGTGACTCAGCTCACACTCCTAATTTTTCTGCCCAGACTTATATCCATCTGTTGTTAAGCCCTGGGAACTTACAGATACAATAATTTCAATGTACAGCAACTACTGCTTCTTCCTTATGCTTTCTTTAAATGATAATTTCAGAGTCCATAATTCATGTCCTGCTTCTTTCTGAGTATGGTGGGGACTGTGGTGCTTGATGAAAGGTCAGCTTGACAGCATGTTCACTGCAAGTAATATGGATGGCTGCATGGTGTAATTCCAAAGTGGTCATTTGAGAGAGGCACGAAAATGATTAAGAGCCATGTCTAACAAGCTGAGTTGGTATTTAAAGGGTGGGCATGCCTGATCTTTGTTGAACCCTGGTGGGAAGTTAATGGGAATTAGAAGCCAAGAAGCAGTAACAGACAATAAGCAGTGCAGTAGTGGCAAAGGTAATTGTTTGAGTAGTATTTTTACTAGTAATCTTGGTTGTAGTTGTACAAGGATTTTACTAGTAATATAAAAGCAGGCTGAACTTGGAGTTTTTTTGTTTTTTTTGGTTTCGTTTTGTTTTCCTGCAGGAAACATTTCAGCGACCTCAAACTCAGTACAGTAACGGTATTCTGATGTATATTATTACCATGTATAAAATAATCAAATGCATAATAAGTGCCCTGTTGCCAATCATTATCAAAAGAATACAATAGGAAGACTTGAATTTTCATTAACAATAACTTAACCCAGATTTAAAAAAGCAGCAAAGTAGAATAATTAAATATAGAATGTATTATACTAAAAAATTCCATATTATTAGTGAACGTGAACAACAGCAAATAAACAAGATGAAGTAAATAATCTCTCAATTTCTCTAACATCTTTAATATAATAGGCCTGTTTTTCTCTGCAGCTGAGGCTAATAAATGCAATAGTAACATGCTGCATATGTATGTAACAAAGTCACATGAACTTGCGTGTTCTTGTTGGAGTGTACTAGTTTGTATTCTATCAGTGGGAGTTTTCTAAGTGTAATTCAGAGTGAGTCCCAGGACCGCTCCAGTAATCTATTTTGATTTGACGTGTGTGTGTGTGTGTGTGTGTGTGTGTGTGTGTGTGTGTGTGTGTCCACACCAGCAGTCTCAGCACCATCATACGCTCCACTACCACTCAACAGCTTGTTTGGAGAAGGGCTCACAATTCACACTGTTAATCCCACCTTTGCTGTGCTGGAATGTTAATGGCAACTGCAGTGTTTTCTTTGTACTTGTCATATAATCAATGTTTCTGGATATTCTCAGTGAGTTGATATTGGGATGGCATTGACAACTCACACACTTAAACCTACCGCATTTGAGCTGTTTCTTTACAACTAAACTGTAATCCCGCAACCAGATTCATTTTTCTACTGACATAATAATCTACTGCATATGCTTTTAATTTACGCATATTGCAAGTAGCAAATCTGCTGATATGATTAAAATCCAAAAAAAACTTGTTTCCACCAATTTGCAATACAGCAACCATGTTTTGTAAGTATTCATGTATTTAATGGTTTTATTTAAACTCTGACAGCACTTGGTTAATGGTAGGGAAAGATTGCAGTCTGACTAAACAGAGAAAAACACCTCCCTCAAAGAGTTTTGTCAAAAACTGAACATTATGTAAGGAGGACATTATTGCAGTATTGTTAGATTATACTGCATCTGCATTGGTCTAACTAATCAACGTTTTAAGAAGAACCCGTAAGAACTGATTGTTCTCTCTTCAAGGAATAAAGCGATAAAGCAAAATATTATGGAACTCAAGTGCACTATCCCAACGAGGAGCACGGAAAGTCACCATGATGCAAAACTAGTGCAGTTGATGAAACAAACTCCACAAGAAAAGCCAGCTCACATTCAGCATTTTAAAATATTCATGGATCATTTCACCAACTCCTTATTATATCAGCTTCATTTTGATTATATTTATTCATGTGGTTACTTATGCAATGTCTTATTTATGAATTTAATATTGGTAATATCATATTGGTTTATATTTAGTTCCAATAAATACTTAACTGTTGTCAGTGTAATATTATATTACCCAGCAATGCACCATTGTAATTATAAACTATGAGCTGAGATTGCAGATGGTGCATATATCATTTGATTTGTGTTAGGACTACATTTAGTAACTAAGGATGTTTGCTCCCATTCCCAAATTAATTACTTTGAACTCATTTTGTGGCAGAAGGACAACTTTTTATACTGACTCCACAGCACCATATATAAGAGAAGCGTGGACTTAATGGCGAAAAAAATTGCATGGTTGTTTGAGGCATGGGCTGAGCACATATGATTTAGAGGTGGAATATAGTGTACTGTATCTAATAAAGAATTGTTTTGTGACTGGCCCACATTTACACACCGAAGTGTATTTAAAGTAAGGAAACATTCCTGAAATCCCATTAGAACCTTTGACCACGGGCCTGCTTTAATCTTTCCCCAACGTGTTCCATGCATTTAATTCAACATAAATAAGTCAGACGTTGTGGCGAGGGTCACATTAACCTTGACCCCGGGAGTCTGGCGCTCAGTGACTCATTGGCCATTACTCCCATTATAGCAGAGCTGTGGATCGGCTGTCTCGGAGAATCACTTTACGCAGCCAGTGATGATTGAGCAGCCCAGTAAAAGGAACTCTTATTGCTTGTCGGCAGCGACATACTCGAAGGGGAGAGTTGGGAGGGGATGCTTCAGGGGCCGTTCCCTCGCAAGGATATTTATCACAGCCGGGCTGTGTTACGCTCAGGAGACTCCCCGACGGCCCCCTAATAAATGCTTAAAGGGGATGAAATATTCATGAAGAGTTAAATATGGATCCTGGAGCAGTCGCCGCACATTAAACACCGTCAATACTGATTGGCGTTGACACCCCTCTTTTCTCCATCTCCACAAATGTTCCCCCACTAGATTTTGTCTGTAGATTTTGAAAAGGTATGAAGGTAGGACTCAGCCAAGCAGAATAGAAGGGCTGTCTAAAAAGTGAGAGGAAGAGCCAGAGAGATGGTCTGACATGTGTTTATGATGAGCGAGTCCAGCAGTCAGATGTGTCGGCCTGCTTTTATCGATGTTAACTGACTAACCGTAAAACAGCGGCTCTGGCAGCCAAAGCTGATTTTCTCCTCAGCTCGGTCAGCTCACCCAACGTTAAACATTCAGAAGAGATTGGATTCAAGTCAAATAGAACACGGTCACTCTTTTGCTCTCACATACAACTGCAAATTATACCAGATAAAATTCAGATAAGATGTTAACCATGTTGGAAGACCTCTCTTCATACTGCTTGGCAACCACTCCAGATGCCACTAAATAGATTGTGACAGACCTGGCACAGATTCTTTGTTAAATCTGTGTCCTAAATTTGTAAAATTCCATTCACTGGCCTCATGTTGGTCCAATTTTTTGTGTTGTGAGGTTCTGAAGTGTAAAAAAAAATGTTTCAATACTATAGTCAACACTGTGACTTGAGGTGATGCCTCTGGCTATTTTCCTCCATAGAAAATGAGAGGTTTGTTAATTTAGTACAAAGAGAAAAGAAAAGCTGGTTTCACGTAGTAGAGTCAGTGGTTCATTAGCTTAAGATAGTTACTGAGAATTCAGAGCAGGTGTCATTTAGATTTTCAGTTTGTATTTAAGGCTAAATCTGATATATTTTTTTATAAGAAAGTACCGTACACTACCACAAACATATGCAGTGTCTCCATGACAACTCAGCAAACTTGCTCCACTGATAAAGCTGACAAAACCTCTGTAAAAAGCCAGTATGCAACTGCTGTTATCCAGTTAATATGAAAACAACTATAAAATATCAGCCAGATGTTGGACAATATTGTAAATTCTAGAAATTTTTGGTAATAAGACTGTTTTGTAATGTTGCAATTTGGAAATATTAAAATATATCTAACACATAATAATCACATTGCCATAATCATTCTTTGACCTTAGCTTTCCCTTGTAAGCTCTGTTAACCTTGTTGTTTTTGTGGCTAATCAGATCAGAAAAATAAATTGTTGTTCTAGAGTCCGTGGAAAAGCAACCCAGGCACCCTTCCATCCATCCATTATCTGTAACGGCTTATCCTCTGAGGGTCGCAAGGGGGCTGGAGCCTATCCCAGTTGTCATTTAATGAGAGGCGAGGTAAACTCCGGACAGGTTGCTGGTCTATCTCAGGGCCAGCACAGGGAGACATACACAGACAGACAACCATTCACACTCACATTCACACGTACTGCCAGTTTAGAGTCACCAATAAACCTACCGGGCATGTTTTTAGGCTGTGAGAGGAAACTGGGGTGCCTGGAGGAAACACACGGAAGCACAAGAGGAACATGCAAACTCCACAAAGGAAGGCTGGAGCCGGCCAGGGATTCAAACCAGAGACCTTCTAAGCACTCCACCATTGTGCTGGAAACGCAGCTAGGTCTCTTAAATGTGTGTGTGTTTATACAACAAAACTGATTCAAATATCAAATCAATCAAATATGCAACATCAAATTGCTGACAGGATGTTTTGTGTCTGTTTTTCAATTTTTCACTGCTTTTTGATCGTTTCATTTATGAGTTAATTGCACTGTTGGTCTCTGTGCTCATTTTGTGTCTTGTGCAAACAGGAAATATAAACAGAGTCATTCAGAGTCCTATGGGTCCCCTGACCTCTGGAGCCCCTCTGCCTGTGCCCTGTAGACCCTATACAGTCATCCTCACGTTTGTTATCTCTGTGTTAATACTCTTTATTAACATGATAAACAGGTGGTAATATGCTCAGTTTATCCCACTGTCACACTTACACAAAGCTGAGTCATCGCTGAATGCACCCATGAATACAGAACATAAATCATATTTTAAAACTTGTTTTTACACACATATACTGTTGGCACAGTCACACACATCTGCTTCACCAATATCCATGGCTACTAAAAGCTCCGTGACACAACTGCAAACTTCTATATTCTGCTTTGTTTCTATCATACCCAATAGTGTTTATGTAGCCAGCTGAGATGCTGTGCAACACAGCAGAGCAGTCACTTTGTCATGCGATGGTTAAATGGAACACTGCCAGTGTCTCACAGGTCAACACTCTGGGGATAACATCATCAGCGTGTGACAGAGTGTTTGGTTTAATGAAAGCCAGAAACGTAGTGCTGAAGCTCCAGCAGACTACAGGCTGGTGTCCCACAGTGCAGTGCACTCATCTGGAAGCAGGAAGTAAACAAATAATGCCACAGGCCAAACAGCTGGGGACAGTGGGTTGTGGGCAGAGACACAATAGATTGCTGCACTGGTTTACACCAGTGTGTTTGTTGGTGGATGTGCAGACCAATACATTTATAGCTACTTTGACTTGAATTTCAGCAACATCTAAAATCTATCGTAAGAAATTTCAGGTTATAGAGTAAATTGAAAATAATGGCATAACGCAACATGAGCACTACAGGAAAAAGAGCCTGGGATTTTGGTTCGTGTTGACATGATAGCGTCACACAGTTGCTGCACATGCATTCAGCTGCAGATTGATGATGCCTCACATCCCAAAGGTGCTCCTCTGGATTAAAAACCGGTGACTGTTGACGCCATTTGAGTACAGTGAACTCACTGTCATATTCAAGAAACCGGTTTTGAGATTACTTTAGCTTTGTAAAATGATGCAATATCCTGCTGGAAGTAGCCATCCATTCATCCTTTAGCAAATGTCTAGATGCCTAAATGCATTGAAGTTGCTGCCATGTGATTGGCTGATCAGATACATTTGCTAATGAGCTGTTGAACAGCTGTACATAACAAAGCCAATAGTACATTTATTTGCAAATTGCCATTTACATTAATTGTCCATCTAACCTCAGTATGTTAATAGAAAATAAAGTCTTTCTGCAATTACATTGCCTTAAAATTCCTATTCCCTTAATGAGCTGACTCAGAAGGGCAGGTCTAATTCGAGAAACGTGGAAGGTCGGGTGGATGCGCAGAGGTCTGGGGAGTTGAAGCTTCACTGCCACGGGATTAATAACCTGATGGGAAAGGTTCAGATGAACCGAGGAGTCAGTTTCCTGCATTCCACCTTGAGAGGCAGATCGGTGGTGGACAGCCACACCTTTTGACCAGGCCATTAGCGGGGAGCCATGGAACGATGGCAGTTCGCCTACTTAGCATATGTCTGGACAGAACGTAGCAGGGTCTGGCGAGCCTCTCTCCATGCCAGATGGGAGCGCCTCACCAGAGCAAAAGCTGAGAGGACTGTGACATCAGACTCCACACTGGCGAACAATGGTGGCTGGTAAACAGAACTACCTGGGAAGGGGTAATTCCGTGGTGGATGAAGGCAGTGAATTATGTGCATAGTCCACATTCCAGGGTTATGGCTGCACAAGATACATAGACCAGTTTCTAGTTGTTGATTCATTCTCTCTGTTCAGCCATTGGTTTGTGGTTGAAAATCGGATGACAGGCTAAATAGTTATACCCAGCAGACAGCAGAATTAAGGCCAGAACCTGCCTGTGAACTGGGGGTCCCGGTCAGAGACGACATCGTTGGGGAGGCCGTGGGTCCTGAAGACCTGTTGCAACATGACTTTGGCTGTTTCCTTGGCCGATGGGGAGCTTTGAAAGTGGGATAAAATAAACAATCAGTCAACAACGGTGAGCAGTGTGGTGTTACCTTAAATGGAGGAAGGCTGGTGAGGAAGTCAAGGGAGATCTAAGACCAGGGTCTCTCGGGGTGTCTTGCACTGGGCGCAAATGGGACACACAGGCACATATTCCTTAATGTCTGCCACCAGAAGCTTTGTCTGATTGGTGCTAGAAAAAACAGTGTCACATGATAAACGGAATGAATCACACCATTTAATTGCCTTGGATCTAAGATCTTCTGAGACATAGTTTTCCGACAGCACAGTCTGAGGGGGATGGTTGGTTTTCCAAGGCATCCAGGACGTCTTGCTCGATATCCTACCGTGCTGCTCCCAGTACGGCCACTGGAGGCAGTATGAGCATAGGTTCCTCTCCTTTCGAATCATCATCAAACTGCGGGATAAGGCACACGCCTTTCTGTTCTTTTGGCCTGGCCTGTAGGACAAGAGAAAGTCGAAGTGATAAAGAACAGAACCCAGCAGGTTCAACCCCTTAGCCGAGCAGAGGTACTCCAGATTTTTGTGATCTGTAAAGACCAGGAATTGCTGTTCTGCCCACTCTAACCAATGCTTCCATTTTTCCAAAGCCAATTTTATGCCAAGTAGTGCCTGTCCCCCTATACAGATACAGTCGTCGGGAGAAGAATGCACGCATGCAGATACAATGTACCCCAGGAACAAGACTGATGAGGCATGGAATTCACACTTCTCTGCCTTTACCAATAGCTGGTTCTGTAAGAACCGCTGGGGGACCAAGTGGACGTGTTGGACAAGTTCGGTCTCAGAACAGGAGAAGATAAGAATGTCATTAAGGTAGACAAAGACAAAATTATTTAGCGTGTCTCCCAAAACATCACTGACCAAGTTTTGGAAGACGGCAGGGACGTTGGTAAGCCCAAACGGAATCACTATTCGTAGTTGCCAGAAGGGGTATTGAATGCCGTCTTCCACTGATCTCCCTCTTTTATGTGGTCCAGAGTTTAGCCTGGCTGGTGAGGAGCGAGAGAACATAAGAAACCTTCGCCCACTCAGATGGGAATGCTGAAAGCTGAAGTTAGCTTAAACTGTGTGATAAAAGCTCCACAGATCCTTTCTCCCCACCATATCCCTCAGGCGGTGGCAATTTTGGTTCCCCATCGGACATGATCACTATGTTCTTTTCAAATACCGGAGCTGGCATAGGGGAAGGAACAGGGGCAGAAGACAGAGCAGCACTCGCCATATTCTGGGATACATTGTACAATCTTACTTCCAAAGAATCTAATCGAGCCTCTTGACTAACTTGTACTGTTTGTGCGCCGACACTTGGAACTAGTTGGGTCTATAATGGCCAGATTGTACTCTTATAATGTGTGTGAATACACTCCTATAACAACAGGATCCAATTAAACAACCAGAGCTCCACATAATGCTTTCAGTGATTTGTTAATGAATTAGGTGCAAAGAGTATAGAAGGTCTTCAAGGGGAGACGGCTCAACTGGGAATCTGGAAAACAGATTAGTGCCAGATCTAATAATAATCAATAGTATGCCCTGAGAGAAAACTTGGGCTTACTCGGGAGATGAAGCGAGCCGGCATAGAAATGAGAGGTCTGGTAGAGAGTGTGGGGTGGGGCTTGTGCGACTGGGCCAAAGGAATGCTGAGAGTAGGGGAAGAGGATGACAGCAGGAATTCTCAGTACGACAGTCTCACATGCACTGATCCTCCTAGTACTCACAACCAAAGTCAGATGATCCAAATTCTATCCAAAAGCAGAACGTTGTCCAATAAGCCAGAGAGCACAGAATAACGCTCTCCGGAGGGGAGGGCAGTAGAGTAGGTCTGGTTAGTAGAGTCGAGGTCTGCTACCAGGGAAGTCAGAGTAATTTGGGCAAGAGCAGGGGCTATAAAGCAGGTCAGAGACTGAAACAGGTTCAATATATAAAATCAGGTCGAGGCATGATATCCGAAATTGCTGGAGAGTCAACCAATGTTGGCAGACAATCTGGTGATTGCAACAAGGAGTCGGGGTTCTTGAGTAGAGAGGCGAGGGCACAGGTGAAAGTAATAACGTTGATTGTGGAGGTAAAGCTAAATGTATTGAGAAGGCGTGAGTGCTGACATCAAAATAAAAGCCCAAAAGCAGAAGTAAAGCTGGAAACCAGAGGTTTGCAGTCAAGAAAAAAAAAAAAAAAAACTACATCCACCTTTTCTTCTGACAATCATAATTCACAGCTTGTATTGTAGCATTGTAACGATGGACTGATATAGCTTTGTTCTCTTGAGAACAGACTTAAACTGAGAAAACAAACAAACAAAAAAAATCACCAGTTTGATGAACTGCATTTAGAAAAATAGAAAAAGAGAATAAATTTATTCATCAAGCTTACACATTGTGAAGATATTGGAAAACAATCTTGATTTTAGTAACAAAGTTTGCATGAAGTAAAAAAAACAAAAACCCACCTCTGCTGGTGACTCTTGCTTTTCTTTATCTGTGACACAAAAATGATTGATCAGATCAGCAAAAATACTTATTGGATAACACAGCAGCTTATCTGTCAAAATTAAAATGTTTGTGCTTCAGTTGGAGTCCAAGTCAATTTCCCCAGCTTGAAGGTTGACTTCACACATATCCTATACACAAGAGTGAGCTGCCTCCGGAGAAAGAGAGCGATCGATAGTGAGCAGAGAATGAATGCTATCTAACATGAATGATGAATGTCAGGTCACGTGCAGGACTGATATGTCTTTGTGAGAATATTAATACAGTCGGATCAAGGTCTGAGGCGACACAGGCTCAAATGCTGTCTAGATGTAATGTGGATGATATCAGAAGGACAAAAAGGGAGAGAGAGAAAGAGGATATAGAAACATGCACTGGAAGAAAAATGTGTTTAGGATAGTGAATAGTACGAGAAGGCAGGAAGGGTAGTGAAGAGAAACTGACTTAATTAGAAATGAATTGACAACAAACATATAACCCTGCAGCTTTCTGATCCTCACTCTAATTAAACCCACCATTGCCAATGAACAGGAGTGGAGAGATACTGCTCTGTGAAATTTGCTTTTCAGGGAATGTATTAGTCTCATGGAAGCACCAATTACAACTGGGGTTATTTTTTTCAAATAACAATGACTGTTGAGGCAAAAGAAAACGGATTTCTATTTATTTGTTTTTTGTATTTATTGTGGTTTTCACTACAGGTTTGATTCGCTTGCAAGAACTTATAAAGGCACCATCACGTTACAACATCCGGTTAAAGATCCGGCAGCTGCCCGCAGAGACTAAGGATGCGAAGCCACTTTTAAAGGAGATGAAGAGGGGGAAGGAGTTCCACATCATCTTTGACTGTGGCCACGAGATGGCTGCTGGGATCCTGAAGCAGGTGTGTGTGTGTGTGTGTGTGTGCTCATACATACAGTGTATCTAATTCTGCATGCTTACATATGAAATGAAATCATTTGAGACATTAACTGGGAAATGCAGCATACTCAAGTGTACTCAAACTGCAAAAGTGGGTGGGAAATGGTCATTGTTACAAGAAAGAAACCTCACAGTGAGCAGAATTATGTTAGCCACAATTAACTACTCACAACCATGTATTATATGTAGTAATAAATGCCTGATTTGAGGTACAAGAACTGGCAGATTTTAAACAAGTGATGAAGGCCACTGGTTTGGATGGAGTGACACTGATGTGGGCACTTCAGGAGAACATCTACTGTCTTCTTATTTGTCTGTAGCTGCAGCAGATAAGTAGGCAGGTTATCTGAAGGTCTGTTACCTGGAAAAACAAAAAGCAGAATGCACACACTGCCAAAGTATGTCTACTGTAACATTATACTGATAGTTGTATTATCTTTCTCATTCTACACCTGGCATGCAGTCTATGCATTGTATGTTTGGTATATTCTGTGGATGTTTAAATGGAAATGCGATAGACACAGCAGCCTAGTCTGTCCCCTTCAACAATTTTCAGCTTTTCTGGTTTCTTCTCCACTCGTGTCAACTTTAAGTTTTTATAAACAAATTCTAAATGGAGAATGTGCCAAAGCATTCGGGAGATGCAGAGAGTTTGTGAGTGACAATGAAATTTCTCCACCCCACATTTGCACTGGGTCCGGCTGTGACGTGTTTCATGCTCCTGCGCGGTCGACATTCTAGCCAATGCTTGTGAATACACCATGTCCACCGTGGCACTTCTCAGAAACTTCCCAGAAGCACCTCTCTGCAGCTCTAAAGATATGCACGTCTATTTTTAATGGATGATGCTTATAGAACGCTTAAGCTCCACTCACCCATCAGGTAAAATATATCTTTTTATTCCTATCTGTAGCTCTTTAAGTAGGATGAGAAAAGCTGATTATTGTTTTTTACAAAATAGAAGCCCAGCGTCTTCACTTGGAGACCTTTAGTATGTTTGTTTTCCCAAAATAAAAGCCAGAAGATACCAAAAGATGCTCGCCATACAGCCCGAGATTATAATGTGTTTCAAAATAAAAACCCTCAAAGATGGCACATTCACAATTGTCCTTTTGTATAAAGTGCTTCTCTTCGTCATTTGTACGGAAGCAGAAAACAAGTAAACAAAAGTATTACAGCACAGTATGTTTTGGTGACATCTAGCATCTGTGTTTGATATGATCAAGTCACATTATAGTGGAAGGAGGCTGGGGCCTTCAGTTTAGTATGTAAACCAGAGTACTTTCCCACTGGAGAATAGAGATTGTGTGTGTGTGTGCATGTGCACGTGTAAGTTCATGTCCCAATCCATCACTGCACACCAAAGACGTTAGCTTCTAATTCAAAATGAATCAATTTAGCAGTAAACTGGTCACAGCTGGTCACAAATTACATGCTTATTTAAATTTAGGGGATCAGTGAGTAACCACAGCCTCATGCTGCCTGAAGGAACTGCAGGTCCCACAAAAAACCATTTCATTGGGATGTCTAATAACCAAGTTTTATCTCCCATGATGGTATATTTTCTGAGATGTAGAATTTTCCCTCCTTAAAAAGGCTGATATTTAGTACTACAAAAATGTTAAGATGTGTGAAGGTCCTGGTAAAAAAAAAAAAAAAAAAAAAGCACTTGCACTTTAGCCAATTTAACAAATACCCTTTAGGAAAAAAGGTAACATGTACATTACACTTTAGTCCTCCTTTCTTAGTTCTACACAATGACTTTATCTTGCAGCCTGAGGATGTCATTTAGTGTAAAAGAGGACCTTTGCTGTGAGTAACTTCTTTAACAAGCATTCATATTTTTCTGCCTGCAGGATTTATCAAATATTAAAGACAACATGATTCACCTCTAGCACTCTGTCGTTCTCCCAGGCTTTTAATCAATGCCTGAGTGACAGAATGCTGGGGAAGGTCAAGGACTCCTTTCATTAATTATGTCATAGAGAACCCCTGCTAATGGGAGGTAATGAAAGACTTAACAGTCCTGCTCTCATATCCTCATTACATGACACACCAATAAGTTACCTGTGAAATCATTACCTCAAAATACCGTAGAAACTACAAGGAGGACAAGAGGGGTGAGACTATTTTAAAGATATAGGTTAATTTGGACATTGTGCACAAACACCAGCTAGGAAAATTTGTATAAATTTTTTTTAAACTACAAAAATTTGATATTTTCATGGTGTATACTTGGCAGTGTTTACATGTTAAAAAAACATAATGACCAACTGAACCTGCTAGCATGTTGTGCAGGTACCTAATGACCCCCATTTATGATAGTGGTTAAAGAGAGTAATCTCTGAATGTCATGACAAAATCCAAAGTAGAAAGAAATAAGCATGAATCCTTACCAGCTGATTATCCTTAGTGTGTAGAAATATTCAAAGTGAAGCAGCATTATTTGTGTTTTGCAGCTGTTACAGGCCCCTGTCCTGTTGACAGGTCCGATGTTGTGTTTTGGACAGGAAAAAGTAGAGACGGGAGACGTTAGTTGTGTCCGTTCAATCAGGCTGTTTCTGTCTGAGAAGCAGAGGCCTGAAGGTTACGTTTCAACTAGCGCTCATTTTGGTGAATACTTCTCCTAGTGGCGTAATTTGAATATTACAGTGCAGACCTTGGTACTTCAAACCATGGTAAATGTACAAAAATGTGCCCTCTTTACACAAAAATACAAAAAAAATAATAATAATAATTTTACTCAACAATTGCGACTACCTATTTTACCTCAACTTTCCAGGACCACCTCGTTCGAAGCCTGTTGCTTCATGCCGTGTACAATTGTATGTGTGCACAGTCTGCGGGAGAAAGTCTTCCCACCTTTCCTTTTCCTTCTCTCGTAACGTCCTGAGCATTTGCAACACCGTGTGATTAAATCGTTCAGCTGGGTTGTCCTTGAGCCATATCCAATCACCCTGAGTTTGCCGTTTTGATTTTGGTAAAGGACTGCTCCAATCCCTTTATCGGATACGTCTGTATGAAGCACAAATGGCAGTGCAAAGTCTGGATATGCAAGAACAGGTGGATTTGCCAGCATATCAATGAACTTACACAACGGCTCTTGGTGTCTCATTGTCCATGTAACTGGAGTCCTAGATGGTAACTGTGCACATCTTACTTTCTGTACACCACGTCTCCCTAGAGGCTGCGCCTCAGGAATCACCTTTGGTTGAAGAAGCTCATAGATTGGTTGGGCCAGTCTTGAAAAATCTTGGATATATGAGTGGTAGTAGCCCAAAAACCCAGTAATTCACAAATCTCCCACAGTGGTTGATGTTTCATCTCTCAAGGCGTACACTCCCTCCAATTCTTTGGGGTCAATGCGCACCCCTTCAGCCGAGAGCAAGCGTCCAACATACCTCACCTCTCGTTTGAACAAGTCGCACTTTGTGCCTTGAGTTTGACTCCATGACTCTGTAGGGCTCTAAGGACTTTCCTCAGTCCTTCAACATTGTCCTCAAATGTGCGAGCATAGCATAAGATTTCATCCAAATGCAGAACTCATCTCGCAGCGGGGCAAGCATTTCTTCCATGCTGCGTTGGAATGCAGCAGGTGCATTAGTCAGCCCAAAAGGGATTCCCACCCACTTGTACAGACCCCAGGGGGTTATGAATGCAGTTAAGTGGCGTGAACCTTTAGCAATAAACCCCTGGTGATAAGCCTTTCCTTAATCTAAAATGGAAAATCAACTGTACACACCTAGGGTGTCTGTAATGTCTGAATTCTTGGCAATGGATGTCGGTCTGGTACTGTGTGTTGATTGAGAAGGCGATAATCTACACAGAATCTGAACGTTCCATCCTTCTTGAGTACACAGACAACAGGTGCTGAGTACGGAGATTTCGATTCTACAATCCACCTCTTTGCCAAAAAGTATACCATATCATTGTCGTCTCATGCAAATGCGGCTCATTCCTCTCGCAACATTTTCTTGACAACCTTCTGCTGGTCGTCTCTTAAGTGATTGACATCTACTGGTGGATCCCATGTTGGTTTCCCACTACTTCCTGCATCCTGCTGGAAGTAGTGGGGGGTACTTTACACCTAACATTTCTAACTTGACCAGCTGTAATAACTACATCACACTGCCCCAATCTCAGCTTGCCTTGACATGTACAGTTGTCATTGCTGAGTTTTATCTGAAAGAAATTGACGAGCAGTGGCTTGGTCGCCCTGAAGTTTGCACCATGTATGAGTTTCCCCAAAAGCAGGGATGAGCTCTGTATCGCCATTTGGTCCTAATACAAGTTGTTCAATTACATTAAAACTGATCAGAGGGGCATCCAGAGCAACACTTCTGACCAGAAGGGCCACTACCCCTATCCAACCATCATAAGGTAGTGGCTGGCCATTTACAGCCAACACACTCAATTCCTTTTTTCTTCTGAGTTTGGCTAGTGGCCATAGCTTATGGTCGGGGAGGTAGGTCTTTTTCCACTGGCGGTCTAGGAGGCTAACTTGTACCCCAGTGTCTAATAAACGCAGAGTCTGCGCTGCCTTTCACTCTCCTCAATGGATACTTTGTTCACCTGCCTTATTAGTGCTTCATCTGTCCCAGCGTAAGCTGAGAGGAGGGGTTTGAGCTTGGTGCTCGGTTCATACTCAGTGTCCATGTTATCTTGTTTGCTTAGAAGCAAACATAACTTTCTGTTTCAGTCCTATCATTCTGTATAGGAACTGTTGGGGGCTCTCATGCTCATGTTGCTTAGTGCTCATTAGCTCCTGGAAGAGCTCACTGCCACTCTATTCACTCAGGTGTGACTGTAGGAAACTTTTGAGCTCTGTGAGGTTTTGGTCATCTTTGTTGATGAGCATGTTCTTAAACTGTCCTGGTTTGATGATGCGGAGCACCCCTTGGATGATTTCATTGTCTGTGTGCTTTGCTTTGAGTCCCTCATCAATCTGTTTACACAGCACATGGTAGCTGATGTCTGATGTACTGTCCCCAACCTGGCCCCCATGGACTTTAAACTCTGTACGCTGAAGAAAGGATAAATCTCTTAAGGAGACCATGCTATCAGGCCTACGTTTGATGTGGTCTAATGGGGTGGGACTGTGATGTCTAACTGCTGTCAAAGGTTGTGGTTGTGTAGCTGTTAAGATGGGCTTTATTTGAACAGGTGACACTGCGTTAAACTCACCCAATCTTCAACCCAGAGCCTCATAATTAGTCATTAGCTGTTGGTACTCGACTGCTTGTGGATCATCAGAATGCACATGATAAGTGTCATCGGTATTATTCTTTACACTGCTCTGTCCTGACAATCTGGTAGGTGGGGATGCCAGTGTCAGGGTCCCATTTTCTCTACATGACATTACAGGTTGAGTGCATTTAACAGCACAACTAGAAATAAGATCAGTAATGGCATCTCTCAAGGCCCCAAACAACAGCTGGTTAGATGTTCTATTTCGGACAGGAACAAACATAATAAACACAAAAAAACACATAATTTTACTCAACAATGTGATAGACCATTGTTGGTTGTCACACAGGACAGAATACATATCCACAGTATGTTATTAATAAGTAACTAAAACATTACTTATTACAATATAATGCAATTGCTCTCAGAAAAAACTAAATAAAACCTTTGCCCAGACATGGACGCTGCTTTATGGTGCTTTGCAGGCAATACCATGCCTACGGTAGATAATAATTTTAAGGTAAGTTTGTACAATCACTGCTAATGTCCCCATATTAACCAATTTGCACTGTGGCTAAAGTTAGCTTCTTCATCTGTCTGAACATCCATCCATCCATTATCTTTCACCACTTATCCTATTTGGGTCACGGGGGCGGGGGCTGGAGCCTATCCCATTGGAGGAGAGGTGGAGTACACCAGGTCACCGCAGACAGACAACCATTCACACTCACATTCATGCAATTTTAGATTCGCCAATTAACCTAACATGCATGTTTTTGGAATGTGGAAGGAAACCAGTGTACCTGGAGGAGACCCACACAAGCACAGGAAGAACATGGAAACTCCACACAGAAAGGCCACATTCAGCCGGAGCAAGAACCCGCAACCTTCTAGCTGTGATTTAGCAACACTAAGCAAGTCCGCCACCATGCTGCCCTCTGTCTGAACAAACCTTATGAATCAAGGATTACATTACTTTATAATAATGCAGGGATAAAAGAAAATAAAAAATGAGAGAAACTATTCTGTTGAGTTCTGAGATGAGTCAGACGCTGCATTTGAAGCTGAGCTGTCACACAAACATGCAAGCATATATGAAGACCAGTTCAGTTCCATTTAATTAGTGCCAAAGTGCCAAGTCATCTCCGGGCACTTAACATAGAGAACATGCAAACCCCAAACAATGCTGAAAGTATTATATCAGAATAAAAATGGAAATATGCTTGTTCTATATATGAAGACTCTATGCTACATGAAAATAAACTACATTTAGGACAAATTTTGTGAAATCACAGCTTTGAAAAACAGCAGAACATTTGGCTTAGACTCCCTCAGTGTGTGGAGGCCAACTCTGTGGCAGACTATCACAGCTTTTACAATATGCAATTTCCTGGAATGAAGAGAGCATTTCCAGTTTTGTATGACTTTTTTTTTTATCTTGATATAGACAGACCTGTTTTGTCACCAAGAACACAGACTGTACAAATACTTCAGTGATAATATTAATGTGAAGAGTGAAAAGAAAATGAGCTCTGCGTCGAGCTTGAGTATATGTTTAAGTGCTACAGCAAATCAGGGAGTGCTTTTTCTGTCCTGTTGATGGCTTTGATATCTCAAAGCTATTATAACTGAACATTATATATTTGTTTTCACTGACATCATAAAAATGGGAATATAGATACATAAGCTCAGAGATGTTTCTGGCTGTCTATCAACACAATGTCTAGGAAATGGCACAATTTGAGTCATCACTGAGTGGGCTGCTCCTCCGATGGAATGTTGGAGGCTTTCTCACGGTTTCCCACCTGATACCAGCAGCCATTATTCCTTCTGCCTGTTTAATCATCCTCTGCACACAGTCCTAATCTCTGATTCATAGTGGTTTAGTGAGAGTCTCAGCACGGCAGGCAGGACTCTGACACAACTATATAGCTACATACAGCTGGAATAGGGTGGAACAGCCAGGACACACACACACACACACACACACACATGATAATGGAAATAATACAGAGCAAGGTGATTCTCCTTAAGAATCTCATCTCAGAGGGACATTTTCAGAGACAGATTGCCCTGGTAATGGTGTGAATGAGTACATATTCCTGTGAACTTACTGGATTTTCTTGGTAAGATGGGAGAGACAGATGACCCAGGTTCTCAGGTTTCTTATACTAAGCTATGAAATGATTTCAACAGCAATGGCTTCTATATGTGTAGCACAATCTTTCAATTCAAACTATCAAATCATTGTCGATTCATACACACTTTGGCTACTAGTCACAATGTGTCAGATGGAGCTTTGTGAAATTCAAGGTCAGGTGATAAATGTATTTCTACCAGTATGTTATGGGTCTGCTAAGGGGGCCAAACCCATTGGAGATGCCTAAATCTGTGATTCATAGTGGTTTACTAAATTACTTCCACAGGGTGCCTCCTAATCACATGCCCCATCTACCTAAATTTGCTCACTTTAATGTGAAGAAGCACAAGATTATAGTAGATGTTCGAGCTCCTGTCCCTTCTGTATGTCAAAGGGGAAGCATATGCAACTCATTTTCATCTTTTGATCTAATTCTTATGTGGTACAGAAAGCTCATGGCTGTAGCTGAGCCTGGTTCACTAATGGTTCTGTACCAATCTGCCTCGCAGTTTCATTCTGCGTCATTGTCTAGTAGGATTCAGTTCAGAACCTCAATATTATTTTCATGCTGATCATAGCACCAAGATTTAAAAACTGACATCAATGAACAGCATTATGAATTAGACATGAATAAATCAGATGTGATCCTATTTAATTTTTTTTTTCGTTTTTTCCCCCCAAACTTTACCTTTCAAGTGTTGTTTGTCTGAACACAAACATGCTGCACTAAAAGATTGGGTATTTTTATGAAAAAAAAAAGGTTTTATTTTATCTTTTATTCAAGATTCAAGGTTCAAGATTCAAGACTCAAACAACTTTGCTGATCCCATCAGAACATGTGTTGCATTTTTAAAGCCGCCCTCCACGTGAAAAAGTACAAAGGAAAGGAAAAAAACTCCACCAAACCAAGACAATAAACAAGTACAAGTGCAAACTACTGATCAATAAGTAAGAATAAACCCACCTAGAGGAGTAAACAAATGAAATAAAAAACAATACTATTTGTCCATTTTGACCATTTAGTCCCCCTCCTTTTTACAGAAGGGGGATGAGTTGAACTGTTTAATGGCCACGGGGGGAAAGGACCTCCTGTGATGTTCTGTGGAGACGTTGACTGTGATCAGTCTCTGGCTGAAAGTGCTCCTTAGTGCAGCCAGCACGCAGTGCTGTGAGTGGGAGGGATTGTCCAGGATTGAGAGGAGTTTGGACAACATTCTCCTCTCAGCCACAGCATGCAGAGGGTCCAGCTCCTCCCCCAGAACAGAACCAGTTAGTACCAGTTAGTAACAGACTGGACAAACTAAGTCCCTGACTCTACTGTCTGCCACCTTCATATTTCTGCCACAGCAAACCACAGCATAGAAGATGGAGCTGGCTACCAAATATGAAAATATTAACTGACCAATCCAGTTTATTGTCCAGGTAGACAACCAGGTATTTTTACTCCGAAACTAAACTGAAGGTGGCAGGACTGAGTCGTACCTGAAGTCAGAGGTATACATAGTGAAGAGAAAGGGACAGAACTGTCCCTTGTGGAGCACCTGTGTTGCAGGTCAGTGTCAGACAAACAGTTCTGCAGACGGATATACTGGGGTCGGTCAGTGAGGTAGTCCAAAATCCAGGTAAGCACTGGGGTGTCAACGAGCATGATCTGTGGGGCACAGTACCCTTGGGGCTGACTCCATCAGGACCCGCAGCCTTTGTGGGGCAAAGCCCGCATAGCTCTCTCCTCACCTGCTCTGCTGAGATGGTCATTGCTACAGTGACAGGACGGGTGTTCAAATCCTGCATGGGTGAGATGTTGGCACCTGTGGTGAAGCTTCTTGGGGGGGTGGATATGAGGCCCATCTATTGAAAAAGATGTTACAACCTATAGATCTATCCACACTCCCCTCTGGCTTCTAGTCTTATATCCAGTGATGCTTTTCATGCCACTCCAGACTTCTCTGGTATCCTTCTGTTGGAGCCTTAGTTCAAGCTTCCTCCTGTAAGCATCCTTCCCCTCTTTGATCTTTACCGACAGTCATCTCTGGACCTCCCTGGATCTCCCCTCACTGCTTCCCTGTCACTTGACCTGAACGCTGCAGTCTTCTCATTCAGGATTATTTTAATGTCTTTGGTGACTCATGGCTTATTGTTTCGGAAGCGACTGAGTGTATGACGTCACATGCGCAGTCTGAGGGGGGAATATAGGCAGCAATCACTCCCAACATTTCAATTTCCGGGCAACGGACTTTCATTCATTACCAGTATGACACAACCTGTTGTTGATGTACATGACCAGGCCCCCTCCTTTGATCTTTTCTCTCTCCTCCACCTGCACTGTGCTAAAGCCGTCAATACTGATGCATGTGTCGGGCATTCTGTCCTGCAGCCATGTCTCCCTGAAACACATTACTCTACACTCTCGAAAGATATTATCCTTCCTTATCAGTGCAGTCAACTCGTCCACCTCATTCTCCAGAGGCTTCACATTGTTCGTAATCAGAGATGAAAGATGCGGTTTGAAACTTCTCTCCCCGTTTTCCCCCTTATTTCGTTTAAAGTCCAAACAAAACTTAAATCAACAGTGCTGGTCTGCTGCAGCTCAATCAGCTGTAAACAAATGAGCAGCTCCAGCTCCGTACAGCTGTTGTGCGCTGGTCACAGTTTGAAGCAGAACAACAGCTTAACCTCTCTGATCATGTGGTTGGAGGGAGTTTTTAGACAGCAAACTGGATACTTTATTATATTAAAATACTACAATAAAAATATGAAAAAGGAAGAATAAATTAAAAGAAAAGGAGAACAATTGCAACAGGCTGCGGCTCAGCCCATGCCTGCACATTAATTTGCTGTAAATTCTCCATATACATACATTAGTAACATGACCTTATTATCGTAATGGTGAACATAAGTGACACTTATTACTGCGGTCTGTATAAAACCATACATTTTAGGAACAGGGTCAACTGAACACTGCTTTTTACCACAGTACTACAATGAAAGGCAAGACAACAAAGTTTGTTTTTGCCCGAGCAACAATGTTTGTGCTTTTGTAGAGAAATGTTGATCAGGGGCTTGTACCTTTCTCTGCTGACAGTGCCAGTAAAGCCTGTTCCAAACAGCATCATATTACCCATCATGTTTGTATTTTCTCACATTCAACATCAATAGCAGTAAAAGTGTCACATTTCACAAGGGTTTTTTTTTTCCTTCTTTTTTTTTTGCTGTGGGCAATTGAAATATATGGCTGCTTCTAATCCTTGTCCACCGTGTGACTGCAGGGTGACTTCATGATATGTTTCTGGCAGTGACTCACAAGACCCACATCTATAGAATCACACAAACCCAACATATGCTAAATGTATGATGAGACTGAGCACTGTTGCTTTATTTTGTTTTTATTTATTATTTCTAACCCTGTGGCTACAGTACTGAAGCAGAATACTGTTGGTAGAACAAAAAAAAAAAAAAAAACAAAAAAAAAAACAAAACAGCAAAATCTGACAAAATATTGTATGTGCTTCATTATTAATTTATACATCTCTCTCTCTGCCCAATTTTCACCCCCCCCCTCCTTCTGTCACTTTCTTTTTCCAGGCTCTTGCCATGGGTATGATGACAGAGTATTATCACTATATCTTCACCACACTGGTAAGTAGAGAAAGAGGCTATGCTGCACAATCGCTTTGTCATCCGGTCTACTCAGAGCTCCATAGGGCAGGACTCAGAGACAGTGAATAAATATGAACTGTAAAAACTTGTCCACTGTAATGCAGGCAATTGCAGGTGAGAGGGGAATCATGAGGGCAAAGTCAGCAGGGAGGTGAAGGTCAGAGAAAACGACAGGCAAAATTCTAAGACCAAAACATGCAGAATGAAAAACTGGAATGCAGTGGCTGGACTGGCGTCAAGACAATTTGGCAGAGGATAAATAGAAGTCAGGCAGTGTATATACGAAGGGGCTAACAAGGGAATGGTGAACAGATGTGCGAGGGCAATCGTGACAGAAAAAGGCAGGAAGAGCTGGGGTCACTGCACTGCATGATGGAGTGCCAGGATTTAGTGAAATAGGAAGATATCAAGTAAGTGACTATGAATGATCTGTGACATTCAACAACTGTAAAGCAGGTTATCAGTCGTGGAATAGAACTACTTGGACCTAGTTAGTCCCAGTTCGGCTCAGTCGGCACAGACAGCCAGCCATAGTGACACAGTCATTAAGTATCTGCTGTGTAAATAAACCAGGTTTTAGGCTTTAGACCAAGTCTCTGCCAGTTGTTCTCACAAAAAGTTTTTCTGTAAAAGAACAAAATTATGTTTTTGGCTTTTTTGTGATGACCAAAACAAAGTGGTACATAATAATTAAATGTTTTACAAATACATATCTGTGGCATGCATTTATATTTATCCCCCCTGAATCAATAATAGTCTTTTGGGGTATGTCTCTACCAGCTCTGCACATCTAGAGTGTGAAACATTTGCCAATTCGTCTTTGGAAAATAGCTTTGGAGTGGCTCCAACTTGCTAGGTGGTGCTAAACTCCATTCTATGAGAGAGGACACTCAAATGAGTGTCTTAGCAATGACTTGTGGGATATGGAGTCTAAACATGAATCAAGACTTACTAGAGTGAGTGGGGAGATGAGCGGAGTCTGGAGGAGAGACAGGGGTATTATGGGGAAGAGTGGAGTATGGTCCTGGCAGTGTAGGTAGATCCTTAGGTGCAGCGAGGATGAGTAACTTGAAGAAAGGTTAGGGGAACTGTGAGGGAGTGTCCACTGGGGAAGATGTAGTGACACAATATCCAAAACTCCAAACAACACAAGGTGCACTAGGCCAAGAATAGTCCCTTAGCTCTGGGCTCCATAATTTCCTTTCATGACTTTAACTTGGTTCATAACATTGAGATACATCAGAATTCCTTTTGTGAAAATGTTCTTGGTATTACTGGAGAAGTCCTTGACACAGGTAACTATAGAATACTTAAACACGTGGTGGACACTCGTCTGAGCTCCGTATAAAGTAGTAGGCAGATAATCACATGGTTTGGTAAAAAGGTGTGCATGGCATGATTAATGCATAGATGTAGCGTGGTAAAACTTCTCCTTATACTTACATGATTACAAGGACTCTCTTGATTCTTCATGGGCAGATAGCAGTACTCATAATCCTTAGCGCTATTCATGTGGTCAGCAACAGAGAGTCAATTAGGAAGCAGTTACTCACAAAACCAGAGTGGCAGGCAGAGTCATGTTAATAAATGTAGCGTGGTCCTAACCGTAAGTCGCCATGATGAACTTGACAAAGGTTGGAAAGTCAGGGTGAGAAAGCAGACAATCTGGCAGCCTGATAAGGGAACTGAGGAGGTATATAAACAGAGTAGTGAGAGCAGATGAAACTGATTAGTGAAGTGGCGTGAATGTGAAGGGATCAGGAACAGGAAGTGACTGCAAAATAAAAGTCTTGAAGTGAAGTGGAGGAAGTGAAGTTAGAGATCCTGACAGCTTTGATCTAAACCATTCAATTGTAGCTCTGACTGTATGTTTAGGGTCGTTGTCCTGTTGGACGGAGCCAAAAACAGGGCAATCTTAAAAGAAAACCTGTCAGTCTGCAAAAGACTTGAGACTGGGGAGGAGGTTCACCTTCCATCTTCCCATCAACCATGACCATCTTCCCTGTCCCTGCTTTGTTCTTGTCACTCTTTCATAAAGGCCGGATTTGTGGAGTGATTTGTGGACAGATTCTCCCACCTGAGCTGTGGTTCTCTGCAGCTCCTCTGGAGTTATCATGGGCCTTTTGGCTGCTTCTCTGATTAATGCTTTCCTTGTCCAGCCTGTCAATTTAGGTGGACGGCCATGTCTTAGTAGGTTTGCAGTCGAGCCACACTCTTTCCATTGTATTGTACCGTGCTCCGTGAGATGTTCAGAGCTTGGGATATTTTTTTATAACCTAATCCTGCTTTAAACTTCCATAATGCTGTTTGGTCACTAATGTTCTCTAACAAAGAGAGCTTCACAAAACAGCTGTATTTATACTGTGAGTAAATTACACACAGGTGGACTCTATTTACTAATTAAGTGACTTCTGAAGACCATTGGTTCCACTGGATTTTAGTCAGTGGTATCAGAGTAAAAGGGGTTGAATAAAAATGCACGCATCACTTTTTAGACATTTATTTGTAAAGAATTTTGAAAACCATTTATATTTTTCCACTTTCTGTTGGTCTGTCACATAAAATCCCAATAAAATCCATTTACCTTTGTGATTGTAACATGACAAAATGTGAAAAAGTTCAAGGGTATTATTACTTTTGCAAGGGCCTGTATTTGTTTTGGCACAATAACACGCAAGAACTTCCTATCTCCAGTACATCGAGTCAAGTGTGTTGCACCCAGCTTATTCAGTCGTCAGGTGTGTGCTACTCCCAGACTGCCAGAATTCTATGATAGATGGTACAAACAGTCTTTATGTGTGAAATGTCCAGTCTTTGACAGTCTTTGCCAGTTCTCAAGTGTGTCCCCAGCTTCAATGTTTTCTCTCCAGCTAGTTCCCGTCATGCTTTGGTTTTTCCTCATTTTCTTAATGATCTCATTTTGCTCTTGTTCAGATCTTCTTCCTCCTCTTGTTATTGTTCCATATTGAGATTTCTTCATGGATGTTTGATAAGAACTGTTCAATTTTGAGCCAGTGTTTTCAAAGTGCTCCATGCTCTTTCACAAATTCACTCCATCCCACACCCATGGCAGTTAGCTACCATCCATGCATCCACCCACCCATCTATCCATTCATTATACCTGCTTATCCTTAAGGTTCTCAAGGGGGCTGGAGACAGTCCTAGCTGACACGAAGAGTGGGGCACACAACAGGTTGACAGTAAACAGGGAGATAGAGACAAGTAACCATTGAGATTATCTCAGTTATGTGAGTAAAGTCTATGTGCTGAAATAGCCAAGGCCAGAGAAAAAGTGGTCAGATTATTTTTATTCTTCTTATTATTACTATTATAGTATTTGAGAGTCTCAAATACTATATTTAATTTAACATGTGGCTAATTCATATACCATTATTTTAAGCTCCCTGACCGTGAACTTGGTGTCAGTCTTTGTTGCAGGTCAAAGATTTGACTAAAATCAAACTCTTTTTGAAACTCCATCATGTAGTGGCTGTGTTGCTAGTGAACAAAAGACTGTTCTGCCTCCCACTGTGCTTTACTTTTTTGATATCAAATTCCTCTGAAAATTGAATTCTTCATGTTCTCAGCTGTTTATGCTTGTCATCACAGTGGCTAAAAGGCATCAGTTTTAGTTTGAAATCAAATATCTAAATGTATGTACTTGCTTTCTGCAGCCGTTCAGCATGGCACAATTTATAGGCGATATCGTAATTAAAACTCCCACGGGCGTTTTTAATGAAGATAAAAGGTAAAACACTAACATGGCTGAGGCAGGAGAGGCAGGAACAGAGAGAGGGTTGGCTTGTCATTTCCCACAGTTGCGCTTGGCAGACATAGAGTCCGGTGCTGACAGCCTAATTCTCCCAGCAGAGTGAACAACCCAGCCATACTGAGGCCACATATGGTAGCCATTTAACTGCCAGGTTTCTCTTTACTCTTCACTTACCTTGTGTTAACTGTTTTATCTAATACTATGTGTGCAAGGTTTGATCAGTACATTACATTAGCCTTTCAAGAAGCCTTTATGATCTAGTCATGCTGAAAATGGGGGCCTGGTGGCTCAATGGGTAGAGCATCGGGTTGGGCTGCAATGGGCCGCGGGATCGAATCGCACCCACCCCACCAGGTGTGGCCTCGCCTAGCCATCAAGGCACACCTTGGTGCCAGTCCCAAGCCCAGATAAAAAAAATGGGAGGGTTGTGGCAAAAAGAGTATCGGGTGTAAAAACCCACTGATCGTGGTGAAAATATAGTAAAACTAGTGGAGAGTTTAATTGTAAAGAAATTTTTATACAAACGTCTTTGTAAAGGTGAAGGTAGCGGACACTGTCATTTATATTGAACTGTTGTAAACATCATATAACATAACAGTCTGTATTAAAATGTTTCGCTATGAATACCTGAACCTACTTTTGTGTCAAAGCGAAAACAGATCTTTAGAAATTATTGTAAATTAACTAGTACTAAATAAAACACTCTTGTCTTTAAAGCATTTCTGTGGAGCTTTGGCTGTATGTTTTAGGTCATTATGTTGTAGAAAAACAAATCTAATCACTGTTGGCTGTGAAGATTGAGCTGAAATCCAGGGAGTCATTTATAAAAGTACAGAATAAACTGGACCTTCTAAAAATCTTTCTCTCACACTTTGCAAGGACACAGTTGAGTCTAGGATGCTTAGCCATTAGCACAAAGACTGGAATCAGCAGGGACCTGCTAGCCTTGTCCCATCAATACTTATTAAAAGCTCTAAAGCTGCCTTATCATTGAGTTGTCATTGTGTTTCTTGTTAGCTAAAACTTTAGTCACTAAATAGGATTGTAAGACTGACTGTGGGGTTTGTGGACTGTGGATGTCTTTTCTTTTTCTTATTACCTTTCAACTGTGCAGCTGTTCATGAGTTGATAAGCCCATCAAAGTCTGTTTCTCCTATTTTGGATGTATTTTGTTTTTCTGCAGGATCTGTTTGCGCTGGATGTGGAGCCTTACCGATACAGTGGTGTGAACATGACGGGATTCAGGATCCTCAATACCGAGAACAGCCAAGTGGCCTCCATCATTGAAAAATGGTCTATGGAGCGACTGCAGGCTCCACCCAAACCTGACTCGGGTCTACTGGACGGCTTCATGACCGTGAGTTTTGTGGAAAAAGCAATGAGTGAATCCACCTGTCTGTCCTATAGTAAACTGTAACTACCATCCTATGATACAGTTGGGTGCAGAAATTTGCATCCTGTTATTTTGAAATGGCATGTTAAGGTGACCCTAACTCTAACATAATCATAATATTAGAGTATAAAAATAAACATTTTTAAAATAAGGAGATGTAAACCTTTGCATCCAACTGTATCAAATACATTGATGAGAACAATGCAGCAATACAGCAGTGCTATCGTCCAGTGCTTCGTGTTTGCCTTCTCACCTCATTTTCACACCTGTATGTTCTGTTTATTTGCTATGTTATATATGTAGAGACTCCAACAGGATGACTGGTATAAAAAGTAATGAAAACCAGAGGAAACAAGGCAAAGCCACCTTGCTGTATTAATGTCATCTGGATGTGGCTGCATCACCCTTCAGCTTTTCTAGCTGTTGGACATGAACCAACAGCTAGAAAGTACTTGTTTTACTAATGGATGTCCATGAGTCAAGCCCTGAGATAGACTGGCAACCTGGCCAGGGTGTATTTCACCTGTCGCCCCATGTCAGCTGAGATAAAAAGATGTCCATGAGACATGCAGGTGTCTTTGCTCCCACACGGGTCTTTTCCCTTTTTAACGGTTGGGTAGAATGAAAGTCTGACACATAAAATGAACTTATCTGTGTTAACAAATAGCTATTTTTACCATAGCTATTGCTGTAAAACTAATTATTACTAACTGCAAATCTATTTTTGACTTTGTCTTTGTACATGATTACAAAAAAATATTTTTTCACTCACTTCTTTGACAGAAGTTCTGCAAGTTTCCTTTGCTAAATCAACCACAGATGAGCTACACGTGTGCTTTATAGATGTTTACACACATAATGTCAGTAAAATCACTCTAAAGAATCCTGGAAGTGTGGCTATTAAAGAACTGACAGTTGCTCTGCTTCTAAAACACTTGGACACTGTGCACTGCTACATCACGTAGTGATAATGGTTTGAAACTGGCTGCAGCTTCATTCACCGGACATGACGAGTAAACATGCATAGGAAAAGAAAACAGCCTTGGAGCAGAAACACGATGCCAAAAATTATGTTCCTGTGCCAAAAATTATGTTCCTGTGCCAAAAATTATGTTCCTGTGCAACTAAACTGCAACTGCAAATGTATGTTTTCTAGGAAACATAATTACTTGCTGGATAGTGTTCTGATATAGCATTTTTTGAATGAATGAACTGCTACATATATTAATGAAAAAGTCATAAGGTGGTGTCTGGGGTGGAATGTGGTTTCACACGGAGTTTCACTCCAGTTCTGTGTGTGGTTATGTTTAGGCAACAAAAGTTCTTTGGTTAAGGTTAGAGAAAGGTTAATGTGTCATAGTTAAGGTTAGAGATAGATTGTAGTCTGTGTAAATAGAGAAAACCAAGTGCTGTCGGCTTATAAAAATATATTGTACTGCAAGATTTTGGCAGAAAAGGAAATGTTGTCATACTGTATGTGTATTTTTTTCATTTATCATTATTATCATATAAAACAATGTGTGTTCCCTGCAAAAATGTATTTGCAATTGCACATTGGTGGTATAGAAACATAACTGTTGGGAGAAAGGCTTGGAGATGACTACAGTTCAGAAACAGTTCAGAAACTTCATAAATGCTGCCAGTTTGGTTTACCCTTCAGAGAACTTATATAGATCCAAACATGTAACTTCCACCACTGATTACTGGGATAACGTTTCAAAAAAAAGACACTGAAGCACTGTTCTTAACATAATAGACTTGTTAGGAATGGATGTGCAGTGGCTTCCCTTAATGTTGCTTTCCAGTCGTGCTGAGGAAGTCAAATGGAAAACCTTAGTGCCCTGAGCTGTGAGCCCTGGTCATGATAAGAAGAATCCCTGTCACTGTGATCTGAAACCTCTCTGATCAGAGCACACTGCCTGAAATAACTGTTCCAGCACGCAGCTTTCATACCACTGTCTTATCTGGGAACCCTGCCAAAAAACGTCAAGTCACTAGAGACACGGATAGGGAAGCAAAAAAGAGTGATGGAGGAGGAGAGAGAAATTACATGGGGATGGTGAATGAGAGAAGAAGAAAAGGAAGGACAGAGAGTGGGTGAAGGGGAAGGCAGAAATGAAATCAGAGTCCTTGTATTTTATTCCCAGAGCTGTTGAGGTGTTAAACGTTAGGCCAATGTAGCTGCTTGGTCTGATTCCAGCTGGAAAGCACTGGCGGCGGCAGTGGCAACGTGTTGGCTTCTGATTGAAAACAGTGGCTTATCTCTGGGGAATAACAGACACCCCCCACCCCCCACCCCCGTTTTCTTTGCTTTTCTTTTTTTTTTTTTTTAAAACAGCGAGTTCTTGCTGAGTCATGTTTCTGGATTGATATCGGAGAGTGGGTGTTAGTCAGTTTAAGCTCCTTTTGTTGGATTTGTGGCTCAATCAATAATGTTTCCCACTTGAGACCTGAAATGGACTGTGTGTGTAATAACTGGACCTTTTCAAAACACAAAACGCTGAGAAAGTGTCTTTATAGCCACTGGCTTCCAGCACATGCTGGAACATGGAGTCAATTTTATGACTTAGGTCCACACAAAGACATGAAGCAAAGTATAACAGGTCCCATCATCCTTACGTTTATAGTTGCTGTAGAGAGTCATCAGGCGAGCTGAGCTGTTATTTTTGGATCAGCAGCGACCCTGCTCATCAGCGAGTTAATAGCGTATACATTTGAAGGTGGGGATTGATTAATTAGACCAATGGCAATAAGTCAGCAGCTAATGCATATTGACACGATGAAAGGTTCTGTAAAGGTTCCTTTGATTAAAAGCTTCCTTTGTGCTCAGTATTTACGGTTTTGTGTGCTTAAGTGGTGAACTGCTGATGTGCTGTAACTTATGTCAGTACCTTGAAAGACCATGACAGCTTGTACTGAGTGAGCAGTCCCGAGACTTCTCTACCACTAGTTCCCCTCGCAGCCGGTTGGCTGCTATAGAGCAGAAAATTATTGTGAGGAAAACTTTTTAACATGCAAATTCTCTCTCATTTAAAACAACATCTTCATTACTTTCCAGGTAATATCTAAAATTTAAATTTGGAGTTTGTTGATTTATAGTAAATAGACTTTGAAATAACAAACAGCTAAAACTCTAAAACAGCATACATCTAAAAATCACTTATGTATTTAGTAAGAATGAAAAACTGTAGGTTATACAAATAGAAACAGACCCTTCTCATTCCTGAGGTGACAAAAAGTGCAGCTTATTCCAGTCCCTTCTGCGTTACATGCTGACGCTTAGGGTACCCATTTGCACCTGAGCTTTCAGTGTAGGACAGTGGAAACCCTGACACTTCAATATTTGATGCTTAAAGCAATAAAATGAAAGTGTCTCACAGGGATGTGGACAGGGTGGTGGATGGTACAACAAGACACAGGACTTTTCCAAAGGAGACTGGGGTTTGACTGTAGTGCGAAACACTGTGCGCTTTAACTCTGATCGTAACACAATGTGGTGCACGTGGTTACAGGAGGAAGGAAGTGCATGTGGGCCACTGTCAGCGTTTGTAGTTTGTACTAAGATCCTTTTTCCAGTGCATTTTCAGTTTAGTTTTTAGAGACATGGTTGCAGTGAATGATGCATTTAGGTGTCTTTCTGCTCCATCATAACTAAAACCACATGCATTAAGAACAGTTCTAAAATTACTACTGGAAACAGGACAGCAAAGTCTCAGGACATTCCTATATTTGTAACTACTGCCTATATATATATTAATTCTGTGACCTTTGTCTTCTGTGGCAAATTCCTTGAATTGATTGCTGATTTTGTTTCAGTCACATATTTGAAAGATAATTTAGAAAGTATTTATATACATAATGTGTGTAATAGAAATGTTAGAGGAGACTTTAGTCATTAGATTTGATCGTAACATCATTTTTATGAGGGGATGTCAGGTCATGGGTAGCACAGGAATCCACTGACAGAGTCTAGACACTAGTGGGTGTGAAGAGGTGAAGGCTGAAGACGTGAATGGAGCAGGAGTCTGATGAGTACAGTGAAGGACTCGAGGAACACTGGAGCTGATGAAAACTGGCGGTGATTTGGATGGAGGACAGTGGCATCAATGTGACAATGAAAATTTCAACAGCAGCCATCAGCAGGAAAGAAGCGAACAGATTTAAAGTATGACATGTTACGAGGTAGCAGAGTACCATCAGTGTTCATAACGTATGTGCGGGGCAATTTGTAGTCCAATCACTTTTCTTGTTGTAGAGAGTGGCAAGATGCTGAAAGTAAACATTGTTCACTGCTAAGATTTAAAACATAAAAAAAAAAAGAATTGAAACATAATATTCATAACCCTTACAGAGAGTATGTGTTGCATGACAAATTGCATGTAGTACAGCTACTGCATCAATTTAAGTATAGCTCAGTGCTAATTCATTCCTAACCTTTGAAATTATCGCTTGACAAAATCATATCTAAGTCTGGGTCCATTTACTACTTTTTTTCCCTCTATAGATTCTATAAATCACAGGCAGCGCACATTTTTCCCATGTTGAACCATGTCCGCCACAATATTAATACCATAATGTGGTGTTAATGTTGTATTTATTTCATTTTTTTCCCACCCAGCTGTAACTTTTCTCACTGTCTCTCCAAAATTAAATCAAGAAGACTATTAAATAAACCCAATAAAATGTGGTTTTCTTTTTTTCTTCGCCCCACCACCACACGTCAGTGTGTGACAAATCAGGTAAAGTAATTCTGCACCTCATTCCTTTTTGTTGCCTTCAATTAATCTGGTGGCGCAGAATCTCTGCCCTGAGTCGTGGCTTAACATGCACGATGAGAGTGACCTTACAAGCTCCACGCTCTCATTACCATAATGTCTCTCCTTGTTAATTGCCTTAGCTGCTGTCTGATTCATTGTGTGCCCAGCAAAATTGAAACAGGTTCAAAAAACACTCGGGCATGACTGTAATTTTTGCATTTATCTCTTTGTCACAAGTTGGAAGGCGGAGACAGGTCATCCCGTTTGTTCGTCCAAGCAAAGAAGCTGACCCTTTAGACATCAAGGTCACCTCTTTGTTTGTCACAGCTCCCAAACGCTGTTGGTATTCAGAGCCACGGCATCAGATCATTTCTATTTCCTTATTACAATAAATATGCTATAACTGTGGGTACATTTGAAAAGGGGCGCTGATGGAAGGCTATTTCTTTTTTTGACAGATATCATTTTCCAGTTTGATCCAAACAGCGTTATAAAAAGTGTCACACAGACATCAGACATATCCCAGCATCCTCATTATCTAAGCATCACTCAAACCAGCATAGCATGGGCACTAGAAAAGGTTAGGATGAATCACATGAGAAATACAGTGTGTTACTAAATAGCAGCACACTGAATATGCAGCCCGTTCTCATTCCCGAAAAGCGCCGCTTTTGTCCAGACCTTCTGCATTACATGCTGATGCTGAAGGTATCCATTTGCGTCGCTGGTTGACACGCGGAGCTTAGAAAACCTGGTGCTTCAATATTTGACGCCAAAATCCATGACGTAAAACAGAAAGAGAAAAAGTCTCGTAGGGAGGAGGGTGCTCTATGGTACAACAAGATACAGGAGTTTTCTATGGGACACCGGGGTTCGACTCTAGCGCGAGATGATGGTTGTTTCACAATGTGGCCCACGTGGTTATGATATTAAGGAAGCACGTGTGTACCATTGTCACTGTTCTAATTGTAATTTTTCTTCTAACTTAACCTTACCCAGACGTTTTTGTGTCTAACGCTAACCGTAGTTGTTTCTTAATGTGACATTACCCTGGAGTTGTTCTCCTACCACTAATGTATATTTCTGTGCACGTAGTCGTTCCTCTCGCGTCAAAAAGTGACGGCGATGCCGACGCCAAAGTGCACCTGCAGCTTCAATACCGGACGCAGTTGTTCCCAGGGCGTCAAATATTATCCTTTGACATCAATGGACGTACAAAGCAGCACAATGTGACGCCTTAGGAAGCATCATTACCTGACTCTGTGGGATGAAAACGTGTTGGAGTATGTGTTAGCACTTAGTAAGTGAAACTTTAATTCCCAATTTTTTAGCCATTGTTCTTACTTACAATGATTTTCCCATGAGCTAAAATCATAACTTCTTGTTTTTATCCCTAAACCAAAAACTGAAGTGCATATCACATGATAATGACCTACTGGGCCTTCTAGCAGGTAGAGCAGGTACAAACTAATCCATGTTGAAGGGGATAACAACAACAGATACAGGCAGATATGCATTAAATGGCGTGTTAAAATATGAAGGCAGTGCAGTGGAAGAGTGGTTTGCACTGCTGCCTCGTTGCAAAAAGGTCCCCAGTTTGAATCCCCAGCCAGCTGTTGTCATTCTGTGTGGAGTTCAGTCCAAAGACATACATGTTAGGTTAAGTGGTGACTCTAAATTGCGTGTAGACATGAATGCGCGCGTGAATGGTTGTATGTGTGTATATGCCTTTGTGCTTAATACACCTGCATGTGTGTGATTTCCACACGTCTTTATTCTGTGTGTTGTCAGTGATCTTTTCCTAAATCACAGTGCAGTGAATTCTCTCTGTCACATGAAGTTGCCCAATCAAATGAAAAATCAATACATGAATAGAAAGTATCACATTATAACAGCATTCTGTACTTTGCCAGTGCTTTATTTTCTACCAATTAAAAACTTAAACATATGTAACATATGCACATATAAACATATTTTTGTATCTTTTAAACATAATAATATGGATGACTTGTATTGAATTAAGTTATATAATATC